>PVIU01025998.1:0-22739 GCA_004026605.1 Ondatra zibethicus | reverse complement strand
TGGGGATCCCAGGTGTCCACGGGCATGTCCCCAGCTAGGTATTCAGGCAGCAGAGGAGAGGGTGCCAGAACTAGCCTTGTACCATAGTCACATTGATGATTATCTTGATCACCATTATAGAAATTTCATCCGATGGATGGAGATAGAGACAGAGACCCACATTCACATCAGAGCAATGGATTGAGCCCCCAAAGTGCAGGTGAAGAGCAGAAGGTGGGAGAAGATGAGTTAGGAAGTTAGGACCGTGAGGGGCTGGTCCACCTACTGAGACAGTGTGCCTGAACTAATGGGAGCGCACCAATCCAGCTGGACTGGGACTGAATGAGCATATGATCAAACCAGACTCTCTGAATGTGGCAGCGAAAGTTGGCGGATGGAGAACCCATCAACAATGACACCAGGACCTATTTCTTCTGCATGTATTATCTTTTTGAGAACCGAGTCTTTTTGAATGCACTCCTTCCTAGGCCGGGAGGGATGGGGTCGGGCCTTGGACTTTCAACAGGGCAGGGCACCATGCCCTCTTTCAAGGAAGAAGGGGGAGGGAGGAGGGGTGGGGGGGTAGTGGGAGGGGACCGGGAGAAGGGGAAGAAAGGTAAAAATTTTATTTCTTTAA
Organism: Ondatra zibethicus; assembly: GCA_004026605.1. NCBI lineage: Eukaryota > Metazoa > Chordata > Mammalia > Rodentia > Cricetidae > Ondatra > Ondatra zibethicus. Next base: position 22,123 of record PVIU01025998.1, on the reverse strand, counting down.
TTATGTTCTTGAATGGAAAAAATAAAACAAAATGTATGGAAAAAAAAGAATTACAGGCAATAGTCAATATTCTTGGCTCCTCTTCTTGACAATAAGGCCCGATTGCTGAAAAGATTACATTCTTGAATCACAGAACAGTGATAAATCAAGCTAGTACTAACCTGGAATGAAGATCCATATTGACTAGTATTGTGGTGTTGAAAGGTGCTATACATGCTTCCAGAGGAGAAAAGAAATCCTTTTTCCCACCCAGCTGTGAACCTGGAAAGCTACAAAAGCAAATGCCCTGACACTGGTATAACAGTGGCACAAATGAAAGGGAAGTAACCAATCATATATTCATACATTCATACATATGTACACACACATATATAATATATATATAACATATATATGCCCACTATGTAAGAGAGAACACATACCTGGCACTGTTAAAGGGGATGAGAACCTGTTATATGTAATAGGCCAAAGGGGAGAACAATAAACTATTACTCCTCTAAATAGACAGAGAGTGTTAAAATGATTTTTAATGGCTTTATTGCTACAATAATAGAACAAAGAACTTCCCAATCTTCATCATAGGAGCTTCTTCAACAATGGATGACAATTAACACAGGAATTGAACAACTGGTCAATATGCAGGAAATAAAATATTGTGGAGTACTTCCCTAAATGGGATATATATATATATATATAGATGTAGATATAGATATAGATATATATACCCTTCCCCATAGGCTCAGTGATATTTGTCAAAGGAGTGGAAAGATTCTAGGAGCCAGAGGATTTTTATATATGTGGTTATGTTTAGTCCTGCATATTTAATTCTATTATAAATGACAATCTCTTGGATTATTTGTTACTCTATCAATATGATCCATATTTTACCATAAACTTTCAAGGTGACAAAATAATTATTGCTTACATTATAATGTACTATTATGTCATATTCCAAACAACTTATGAGTATGAAAATTCCTTATACTTTCAGATTTTAAAGATTTTTTTTTCTTTTTACATTTTGTTGAGTTTGGGGCTTGCAATTTAGCGATGGCTGTCCTGGAACTTACTATGTAGACCAAACTAGCCTAGAACCTACAAAGATCCACCTGCCTTTGTCCCATGAATATTTGCTGAAACTTTATGGGTTTAGTTTCTAACGTTACTGGGAAATACAATCTCAGCAAACTCATTTACCTTCTGGCTCTTACAATCTTTCTGCCTCTTCTTCTACAATATTCCCTGAGCCTTAGTTGTAGGAGTGTTTTATAGATGCATACATTGGGACTGTGCTCCACAACTATTGTTTTTGATTGGCTGTTGTTTTTTGTAGTGTTCTCTGTTACAAAGAGAAGTTTTCTTAGTGAGAGGTGAAGACTAAACTTACTTGTGGTTATGAGGACAAATGTTTATATTGCTATTAGGGATTACTCTGCTTTGGTAAAATTGTGGCTGTAAGTCCTCCTTCAGTACCCATGATGCACTATCACTAAGTAGTTAGCTAGGTTCCTAGACATGAAAAGCCCTCTTTTGAAATGTTGGCCAAGCCTTTCCAAGAAATTCCCCAAAACATACAGCCTTTTACTATTGCCCTCCATTACCTCTAGAGGTATACAGTATGCCCCTAACTTCATTTTAAAAGTAAGAATGATCTAAATTATTTAATTCAGTAATTACTATCCAGGAAGTAATTTTTGCCTTAGAATACAGCACTGAAAAAATCAAGATCCCTGAGCTGATGACGTTTACATTCCCATAAACTTTCATTTTGATTAAACAAAACTACCAATGATTTTGAATAATGATGCTCCAAACTTTGTCCTTTTTAAAATAATACTGTACAGGGTTCATATGATTACAGAGGTGACAAGCATTAGATCACCTAAAAATGCTAAAATGCTAGCTTAAGAAATTTTTTAAAGAGATAAACTTTTGTATAAAAGCCTGCGCTTCTGGCAGGTGGCTTGCTGTGGAATAATCCTTTTGTACACTTTGAAGATTTGTCACTACAATCGGTTTAATAAAGAAGATGACTGGCCAATAGCTGAACAGGATAAAGTTAAGTGGGAAAGCCCAACTGAGAATATTGGGATGGAGAAGGGAGAAGTCTGGAGTCTTGAGCAGATGCAGAGGGAGCAGGACATAAACATGCCATGCTAATAAAGTTCTCATCATGTAGCAGAGCGCAAATAAGGAATATGGGTTAATTTAAAATGTAAGTGTTAGTATTAAGCCTGAGCTATTGGTCAAGCACTTATAATTTATATTAAAACTCTAAGTCAGTTATTTGGAAAGTGGCTGCAGGTTATTTGAGAGCAGGTGGTTATGACAAAAACCTCCAACTACAGTAGTTGTTGGTAAAGCAATGAAAACATAATCTGACTTCTCAGTAGCACCATTTATTTATTTATTTTCTCATGAGGGTGACAAGAAAGGGGAGACAATGAGAAAAAGAACTTTTTTTAATACACACTGATGTGTAGGTAGTAGGTCAGTTGGAATCCCTTGGTTGCATAATAACTAAAAGGATTTGCGAAAATGAATATCTAAAATCAACTGAAAATTGAAGTTAGTTGCAATGTGATTCATAATGCAAGGACCATTATCCCCTCCCACATGACTTTTAATGAAACAGAAATTATGTTCAACACTAAACCTTTCCCTCAGGGAATTGCAGTTGAGGTGCAGGTGAGCAAGGATAAGAAATATGAATCATACCTCTCTAGGCAGAGGAAGGAAAGAGGTCCAACCCATGCAAAGGAAAAAAAAAAGAACAGAGATGATAAAACGAACAAAGAATAAAAGGTCCTGAAATTTCAGACAGTGTCACATTGCTCTAATTTGACTCCAAAAGGTAGGGAGCTGAAAAGACTTCTGAAGTGTGTGTGAAACTTTATAGACTGCATGCCAAGAAGGATCAGACTATATGTGTGTGTTCATATGGACTGATGCATAATCTTTATTCTTAAGTTCAAGAAAACAAAACCAAACTAAGTTGTTTCTAGCCAGACAAAGTCTGGATTCATGAGGATCAGGTGCCAGTAAATTCGTTTTTGGAAAAGTGAGTAGTTAAGCACTTCTATGAAGCTTTGCTGGAACACAATGACACCCATGCACCAAAGCTTTCTGTGTGACTAGATCTGAGGACAGAAGAACAGATAAAATGTTTCTGTTGGTCAGAGATTTTACTATCTGATCTTTCACAGAAATGTTTCCTGACTCTTCTGCTGCCTGTCCCTCTTCATCTACTCTTCCTCTCTTTCCCTCCATCTATCCTCCCCACTTCTCATTTCCCTCTTTTGTTATCTCGCTTTTTACTTCAGACATGTTCTCAAAAATAGTTATTCAAAACTTCAGGATTTTCAAATTTATTGAACTACTTAATCATCTCACTTGAGGTTTCTCTGTACTTTTACCCAGAGTCACTGCACATTTACATTCCCCAAAGCTCACCCACCTACCACTGCCCTGATCAAGTATGTTCTGGAGTTTATTATCACGCATAAATCTATGTCCTGTTCCTATTTATATAAAAATTTGTCTCTTCTCCCATGAAAGCTACACAAAGTGACTGCAGTTCCCTACCATTTAAGCTACAAACCTTTCTTCACACTTAGTCTATATGTCACATACTTTCCATGTTAATTCTTCCTGTATGATTTTGCCTTGATAGTACACTGAATTCTTGCTTAGACATCACAAAGAAAAAATTCAGCAACAATTGACTGTTTCTTCCTTAAAACATTTTCAGTAACATGTTTTGTTGTATTATAGTTAAAACTTGTTCTTTCTCAGTTTCTGAGACTAAAAACTATTGTTGCGATAAAGCATATACTACACTTTTTGTTTTTAAATGGTTCTGCCATTTTAATTTTAACAATAAGCTTTGTTGTTTTGTATGACATAAGCCCTATCTACTTCAAGTCTGGTACAAGAAACTCATCAAATGCCACATTTTCACTGAATAAGGCCTAAGAAGATAGACAAATGCTTTTCAAATTGTTGTGTCTCCAGCTTCCATTACATATCCAATGTTAAATATAGTTGAATAAATGTTAATATTGCTGAAAGAAAACCCAGAGACCATTTATTTCTATTTATTTAGAATATTTCTCATTTTGACCTAATAAATAATGAAATCAGAACACCATAGCATATCCACATGTTTGGATCTATCTTTGCAAACTACCTCAATTGTACTAATAAAATTTTCTATAATCTCCCGTTTTTCAAGGTAGCAGAAGAAAGAGAATGTCTGGCTAAATTAAGAAAATATGTTAGTTAATCAGTTACAGAACAATTACAGAAATTATGTTTGCTTAAATATAACACCTCATGGAAAACAATTCATAATATTATGCTTAGATGCATGGTTTCTGAGACTTTTGTTCACAAAGTATATGCAGATATATATCTAGTTTTCATTAGTGGCATATTTATTTGAGGAAATATAGCACAACATAGCTAAAAGTTCTGGAAATTTATCATTGACATTAAGAAGAGAAGGTAATTTCCTTAAGCCCAGTATAATGCCCTGCAAAATAACATAAACTGTCTTTGACTCAGAAACTACACAATGCTTATTTTGACGCAAAAATGAGACACTCACATTCTACATAAGTAGGAGTCATTGTTTTGGCAGTAACAGCTAAAATACCTAATTTTCTGAGTTTCATTTCATTCCACTAAAATTTGCTCTGTAAATTCACATGCTAGAGTCCCTAAGATTGGGAATAAACTCTTAATTTACAAAATTGTATTGTCAATAAGGGAATTAAATTGAAACAACTAGGCTAAGTGTCCACATCTAAATGTGGAGATAACACTTCCAGGTATGTCTAGAGAAGACAGACAGGCAGAAAAAGCATTCTGCAAAACACAAGTAACTATGAAAATCCCCATTAATATTATGGTCACCTCACGACAGCAAATTGTAGATGATCAAACTATATAAAAAAAAATACTGAGGCCTGTGGGAGAAGAGAGTGGGAGGAACAGAGTGGGAGCTGAGTTAGTGAAATCTTTATGACAGAAGCTATTTCTGTTTCTATCATCACCTCTGTCACCACATATCAAGTCTTGGAAAATTACCTACCAGTTGCCTAGCAGGCAACAAGCTACAAGACCAAGCTCTTACTATATTATCCACAGTCTTGCTAAACAATAACCAACTGTTAAGGGTCTTGGGAAATGCAATCTATATTTCTTACTTTGAAGTTCTCCAGCCAGTTTCTCTAACTTTCCCTTCAACTAAACTCCTTAACAACTGTTTCTATCATTAATCTGGCAATTTGTTTTTATTTGTTCCAGCAAAGACTTAATGTGGCTCATTTGGCAATTAATCATGTGGTGTAGTATGTAATTTCTCATGGTATCTGTTTTGCTTTTTCATCAAACTGTTATTTATACTTTCCTTTCCTTTGTATTCTTTTTTTGTTTAGTCTCCAAGTCAGACACCAAGGACCATTATAAATGGACCACACTTTAATCTTTTAACCACACCCACATCCCTGAATTATGTATATGACTTTACTTCAACTTTATTCTGACAAAGGGATAGACAAAAAATTCTGCCAAGTTTGGTGATATTTTGTTTGTGCTGTAACAAACAAAGCTTGCCTGAAGATCAGAGTGAGGAGTAGCCACTAGTTAGCCATAGAGGTCAGACACTGTTGGCACATACCTATGATCCCAGTACTCAGGAGGCAGAGGCAGAAAGATCTCTTTGAGTTCAAGGCCACCCAGGGCTATACTAGATTGATTCAGTCTCAAAAAGAAACAGAGCCGGGCGGTGGTGACTCAGGCCTCTATTCCCAGTACTTAGGAGTCACACACCTTTAATCCCAGCACTAGGAAGGTGGAGATGGGAAGGGATAAGACTGGGTGGAGAGAGCAATACAAGGTGGGAGGAGACAGGAGCCATGACATTCAGTCTGAGGTCTTGTAGAGACAGAACACCTATTCAGTCTGAGGATTTTGTAGAGGTAAGAACTAGGGGCTGGCTGCTCTGCTTCTCTAATCTTTAAGCTTTCAGCCCCTAATATCTGACTCTAGGTTTTTATTATTAAGACCAATTAGAATTTGTATTACCACCAAGCACATTCCTCCTTATTGTGATGATAGACAGTTGTCTATGAGAAACAACAACAAAACTATACAAAATAATAGCTATTCTGCTCTGCACCTCAAACATCCCCTTTCAAGACTGAAAGGTATATCTCTTCAGGTGCTTGGCAGCTCTCATAACCTCTCAGGGACTGACAATGATGCATACTGTGCCCAAAGCTCACCTCTTTCCAGTACAATTCTTATCCTATGGATGATCAATGCCATGCCACAATTATCAGCTCCATCACTCCAACTGTGACAGCTCTAAATGCCACCTCAGCTTAGAATCTCCCTAGTTTATAGTTCATCTCACACGTGACTCTTCTGGTGTCTGTTTGTCCATTTGCCCAACTTCGTTATTTCCCTTTCTTCTATAAAATCCCTGCCACTAATACCCAATTCAAAAATATGTAATGAGCACAAATCGCATCATCTTTCTTTTCCTCATTTACCCACCAGAAGTTTTAATTCCACTTAATAGTCAGTTAAAATTAATTATTTTCAGGCCAGCATGATGACTAAGAGGACACAGGTGTTTGCATCCAAGTGCGACAACCTGAATTCAATCCCTAAGAAACAATACATTATGAAGGGAAATAGTCAACTCCTTTAAATTGTTCTTTGATCTACACACATACTCTTCATTTATTATCAGCTGACTATTCCATGCTTCACTGTCTATTTCAATGTAAAAAGTATATTTTACAATGGACACCTATATTAATTAATTCACTGTTGCATTTTTACCTAGTACTAAATGTTTCAGTACATTTTAAAGTATGTGAGGAAAAAGGCATTCTTAGCAGAAGAAGAAAATTGCCGCCTTAGAGAGGCTAAACATTTAATTATAGTATTCATAAAGTCCTTTAAGCCAAACTTGAGACCAATTTTGAGATAATGATATTTGGTAGACAGAGGTAAAGAAGTAGAAAAAAATCTGGATGCAGAGAGGAAAATACAGACCTGGAGGAGAATATAGACCTGGAAAGAATTATATCCTGGAGACCTAGGATAGAACCAAACAAGACTGGGAAGAAAAGGTCAACAAAATGATTCCTAAAGATATTCTGCTTTACTCATAGATTGGCACCTGCTCCAATTGACATCAGAGAGGCTTCATGCAGCAACTAACTGGTTTAAACAGATGCAGAAACCCACAGCCAAACATTAGGCAGAGTTTTCTGGAATCTTGTGGGATAGGGGGAGGAAGGATTGTGGGAGCCAGAGAGAACAGGGACACCACATGAAAACCTACAGAATCAACTAACCTGTGATGTGGGATTTCCCTCTGTATTCTGTGATTACCATTGATAAATAAAGGAACTGCTTTGGGCCTATAGCAGAGCTATGGTGGAATGGAGCTAGGTGGGGAAAACTAACCTGAATGCTGACAGAAAGAAGGAGTTGTTTAAGAGAAGACATGAAGTCGCTGCCAGGGACAGATAGGCAACGAGCCTCGTGGTGAAATATAAAATACTGGAAATGGGTTAAATTAAGATGTAAGAGTTAGCCAATAAGAAGCTAGAGATGATGGGCCAAGCAGTGATTTAATGAATATGGTTTCTGTGTGATTATTTCGGGTCTAAATGGCTGGAACGACCAAGCAGCCTTCTCACCACAAACCGGGACTCATAAGGACTAGTAGAGACTGAGCAGACAACTAAGGAGCCGGCGTGGGACTGACCTCAAATTGACTACAATTTATCTTTTCATACTCTATAAATTAATTAATTATTATTTGTAATCTGCTCAGTGGCCTCATCTTGGAACTCTGGGGTCTTGCAGACTAGTTGGAACCACTGGAGGGTATTCAGAACCAAACCATCACATAGTCTTTCTTTTGTGGTTTTTCAAGACAGGGTTTCTCTGTAGCTTTGGAGCATGTCCTGGAACTAGCTCTTATAGACTAGGCTGACCTTGAACTCACAGAGATCTGCCTGCCTCTGCCCCCCAAGTGTTTGGATTAAAGCATACACTACCACAACCCGGCTCCCCTATTCTTAAATAAGAAAGACCTGGTTTTTAATTGCAGGACTCTACCTCTGGAATCGTTACCAGATCCCAGAAGTTCATTATTGCAGTAATTTACTTTAAACTCATTCTTTTATTCTCTTTGTGCTTCATATTTCCAATAATAATTTAAAAATATTTTGTCCCTTCTTTTTTGAAAATATTCATCTTTCTTGTATCCAGAATGCAAACTTTTATGTTAACTTTGTCCATCATGTAATGAATACTAACCAAATATGCTTTATGTCTGGAAACCACACCTACCAAGTCCTGGCCATCACACACCATCTGCATGCATTCGAAGTTCTGTGAGATCCCTCTGTCTTTGCATTCGATTATTTTTATCTCTTCATTTTATATATACTTTTGTTTATGAATTGAGATTGGTGTATATAACTTGTAAGTTATATTTTGTAAAATGTATGGTAAAGGGTACCTAGTAAAATGTAGATTCTATTTGCTTGATTACTGAGTGATTAAATAGAAATGCGAACTGATTTTACTCAAGAACATGTAGACCCATAAACCTCAACCAAGGTTAGACACATTTAATAACTCATACAATGGTTATTAATGAAAAGACTGCCATCATTTTGTGTTAGAAATTTAAATATGGCCAAATTAAAAGAACAATATGGGGTTTCATTTAAAAATTCAAATTGCTAATTTTAGAAATCTTAAAGTTAGCTTCATTAAAACCTATTTCAGTGTTTAAATAAATGCCTAGTTCAAGAATCAACAAATAATTTTCAAATTTAATTATCACTGTTGGGTAAGTTTCTATCTTACTAATTTATTAATGGTAACTGTTTTTCAAAAAACACTTATTTTTTTGTAGTCAAAATCCTCAATTTTTATAGATTATAATCATGCTTGAGGATTGGAAAGATACTATTAATTTGATTGATTACTTATATAGCCAAGAATTAAGAAATTGTAGTACATTTCTGTTATTTGATGTTCAAATACAAAGGCTATTTTGTTTAAATGAAGAAACCACGGGAGGCTGGCTGATTAAACTCAGTTAACACTCTACCTTCTGGGCATTCATTCAACATGGATCAGGAATTCTGGCTCTACTATCTTGCATTTTTGCAACTTTTGACATGTGAATATATTGAAATAATTGATAATAAATAAGTATACGCATTAGTCAGTAAGACAGATTTGTCGCATATAATCCTTTAAGGATTTCTCTTTTCTGGTTTGCCATTCAGGTAACATTCTTATGACTTTTGTGTGTTCTAGGCACAAAAGATATAAAAGCTGAGACAACAATGCAGTGTGGCAGTAACTAACAATAGCTTTGAGGATGGCTAAATTAACAGAGAGAAACATACGCTTCCTTTTTGATTCTGCTTCTCCAGATTTTTGTGGAGTTAGTGCTTTTTCCCTGAATTTGGATTTCTTATGGTATTTAAAAACTCTTCATTTTACCACTGTCTCTGGATGTTACGGAAATATTTCCTGCTGAAGAATAAAGAAGTAGAATTTACTAGATTTGTGAAAACAACTAATAGGTTCTATTAAATTATATTAAGTAACCATTTTTTCTTTTAAAATTAATAGGCATGAAGTACTATATAGAAAAATATGTTCCTTCAGAGAACATAATTCAAATTCTAGTAATATAAAATGTAGCTTAAATTATATGTGAGTAGCTGGGGACACTAAATGAGGTGGAATTTTTAAATTAATTTTTATATTGATTTTAAGAGAAACAGAATTAGTAATTTTTCTACATTAGAAATATAAACTGTGGTATGATATTGCAGTTATATTTTATCACTTTTCTTTAATAGAATAATTAGAAATCAGTAAGTACATGGCAGAAAACATTCATTTATCATTTTCGTTAAACACATAATAACAACCACAGCGGCCACCATGCCACCATTCAATGACAGATGGTACATGATACAAAGAAACCTCATTATATACATCCACATTGCATGAAATATGCCATGTTAAAAGGATTTTGCCCATATTGGTGCTACTTCTCAATTTTCTCTGTCAGAATAAGCAAATTATTACGCAGCATGTTTGATGAGATCAATTAAACTTCCATTTATTCAGGATAGTGGCATCTTCTATGGGTAAGACACAGTATCAAACAAAAGCAACAAACATATTAAAAGGAGAAAAAAAGGCTGCTCATGTAAGTTTTAATTACATTTTTTTCTATTTGCCCAGCTGTCATAACTGCAATGGATTATTTGTGATCATGATGTAAAATATACAACTGATCATTCAGTAGGATAAAATGTTCTATGAAATCCTGAAAATCATCTAAGTCAACTTCATCTGGAGCATCATAAGTTAAAAGAGGAAGTTTTTTTTCTTAATATGTCAAATTTTGAGTATTAATAACTGAGATAATCTTAAATCATAGGACATTTAACATATTTACACAGGCACCAAGGCAGAAAGACTCCTTGGAATTGACCTGTGTCATTCAAGAGCTATTGCACTCAATTTTATTTCTCCAACAGTTAAATGTGTCTCCTCAACTTCAATATACTTCATTATATGGTTTCGGAGTTCACCAAGAAGCAGCTTCTCGCAGTGTGTCTTCCTGGATGATTTTGCTTATATTGTCAGTGTGCTCGTCACAGGGTATATTTTTGCTCATATTAGTCAACCTCATTCCAGGCATCTACAGATTGCAGCTTCTTCGTTCTTACATATACCTATGACTCTTACTTTCTAATGCTTGCTCTGGTTCTTCTTTGCCTCCTGACTGCTGCATGTTCTTTGTCCTGGTCTGTGTAATGGTTCTGTTTTGTAGTCTTTAATTTATAGTGCAACTTCCCAGAAAACAATCTTGATTTTAGTAATCACTTCTGATTGAAAAACAGGTTCTTCTCAGGTTCTTTGTCCACTATTAATTCTATTGGCTATAGACAAAGGTGGTATATCATTTTTTTGTTTGTTTGTTTTTTTGAGGCAGGGTTTCTCTGTAGCTTTGAAGCCTGTCCTGGAACTACCTCTTGTAGAGCAGGCTGGCCTCGAACTCACGGAGATCCTCCTGCCTCTGCTTCCTGAGTGCTGGGATGAAAGGCATGTGCCACCACTACCTGGCTGGTATATCATAATTTTATTTTGTTGCTGTGACTAAGCAGCTGATCAATAGAATGGAGAGATGGCTCAGAATTTAAGAGCACTTACTGCTCCTGTAGATGACTCTGTTTCAGTTCCCAGAAAAAAATATCAGGTGCCTTACAACTGCCTGTGACTCTATTTCCAGGGGATCTGATGTCAACTGAACTCTAGAGGCACCTACACACACCTGGTACATATAAACTTATAAATCTTCCAGACTGAATTGTACATGATGGGGTCTAAATTAATGAACAACAGAAGGAAAAGTTTCTAATATGTTAGCGCTTATATCAGTGAAAAAAAAACAAGTAGATAGTAGCATTGTCCATGTATACCCATGTATGTTGTGGGGCGATGGTGTGTGTGTGATTAGGAGAAAAGGCAGTTTCCTGAGTGAATATAATTGGTAGTGAAATTTGCACTATAATGCACAGAGTTTCTGTTAAAGGGAACAAAAACGTGACAGTCCTCAAAGGTGGGAGGGTGCCTGTTATGTCCAAGAAACAGTAAGGAAGCCTTACAGGATGCAGGAGAGAAATAGCACGAGGGCTCTGAGCAGAGAGATGGGGGGGCTGCTATAGCATTAAAGGCAGTTGTGAGGGCTTTACATTTTTCCAATAGAACTCCATGTTTTTTTATTACTTTACAAAAAAATTCATTTTGACTATTGTGTCCCTAGGAAAAGAAAGGGGGTACAACAAAGTCTTCCTAGGAGGCTTCTGTAACATGTAGGTAAGAGATGCTGGTGAGTGCCCTAAGTGGGTCAAGGTAAAGGTCGTAAGAAGTGTTTAGATTCTGGATATAACATAAAAATGAAACTCACAGTTTAGGGGATATATCACAGGTGGGGAATAAGGGAAAGAGAAAATCTACCAAAAATGAATTCCTCATTTTTAAGGCCTTTGCTACTGAGAGGGTGGAACAATCCAATTTTATTCACAAAAGATATTTTAAAAAGCCAGTAAACCAAAACAACTCAGGATTGCGGTGTCATATAGGAACAGAGGGCTAGGATTATGATACAAAATTGAGAGCCATCAGACTATGAACAAGATTTGATCTCATAATGATTTCATAAAATACCAAGAAAACAACAAAACCAAAAGGATTTGACATTAAAAAAAAAAAGAACTGGGAGTTGGGGAACTTTCCAGATATAGGGAGGAGGTTACAAAACTTCAGTTGTGATCAAGAAAGAGCACTTGTGATTGGAAGGAACTGGAATAAAGTGGGGCCCCGAAGCCCAGAGAGTATCCTGTTTGGAAGACAGGGTAGTAGGTACAGAGTATTCAATATGTAGCAGGTACTAAGACAGTGATTACAGGGCAAGGTAAAAGAAGCAGTAGAGCAACTCTTGGAAGAGCAGGCCTTGCACTTGCCCTGGGCAACACAATAGAGTCAACCCTGTTGGTGGACGTGTGGGTTGCCAGGCCTGAACAAATAAGCAAGGGATAAGTCACCATTATTCCACTGTCTTGAGGTGGCATGGGTGGAAGAGAGCTACCCTCCCCGCTACCCACCAATGCCTGAGGAAGGTGAGAGAGATGGCCCTGTGGTCATAAGAGCAGGAGATCTGGCCTTGACCCCCACCAGCTGCAACATTCGGGAGAGGAGACCCTGCACCTCACCCGGGCCATACAATAGAGCCAACCCTGTTATCAGAGGTTTGGGTGAGCCAACTCGGAAATTGTGAGCATGGGAGAATTGTCCCCATTTCCCATCTGTCTTACAGTGACATAGGCAGAGGAAAGATGACACCCCCCCACACACCCATCAATTCTTGAGACAGGTAAGAAAACAGGCTCTGAGGTCACAAGAGTGGGAGGGCTGTGTCAGGCTCTCACGTGATGCAACACTTGGGAGAGCTGGCCTAACCCTGCATAGGGCAACAAATAGAACCAACTCTGCTGGAGGAGGTGTGGGTGAGCCAGTAACAAAGTTGTAAGTGTAGAAGAGCTGTTTCCACTACTTGTCAGTCATGTGGCGGTTTAGGAGGGGGGGGAGATGCCTTCCCATACACCATACATCTCACTCCTTCCTGCCTACAACAGACATGAGAGTCCCCCCTCCACCTTACCAACAGCAACACTCAGAAAAGTAGTACCTAATCCTCACCTAGGAAGCACAGCTGAGCTGGCCTGGTGATCTGGCAGTTGAAGGTAAGCCTGACCCAGCCCCAATGTTGTAAGCCAGTGAGAGCTGTCCCCATTTCCATCAGACATTTGGTGACATGGGCAGAGTAGAGATGCCTTGTCCCCTCATGCCCCACATATCAGCGACTTGAGACAGATGGAGGAGCTGTCCCTGGGGTCATTAAGGGCAGAAGGGCTGTCCCTGCCCCTCAACAGCTGCAGCACTCCAGAGAGTGGCCCCTCTACCTCACCTGGGCAACAAAATAAAGCTGGCCCCGATGGAATGGGTATGGTATAGCCAACCCTGAGGTCATGAAAGCAGAACTGACCCCAACGCTCACTCATTAAAAAAAAAATGTTTGCTTGTTTTTCTCCCCTCCCCCATTTCCTCTTAAATTTTATTTTATTGGGTGAGGTACAGGGGCAGAAGGTGGATGTGAAGGGATGGGAAAATGAATCGGGTGAAGATACATGATGTAAAAAGATACACATAGATAACTAAAAAAAATTGAAAAAAGCAGCAGAGTTAGAAAAGTAATTTTGAAATAATATCAAGGATGAGAAAAGAAAACATAAAAGTAGTGGAATTATAAAATGACAGAAAACCATTCAAACAATTCAAAGCTTTGTTTTTATCTTAACTCTTTCTTACTTCATGATCCCCAAAATATCCAGTTAGCATAATCGCCCCCCTCTCATCACTCATTAAAAGAAAAGCAATACTGTCTATGTAACTGGGATATTTTGTTTAATGGGTTGGTGTATTGTGGTAACTTATTTTTATAATGTGTCTAGTACTGGTCTAGGTCTACATGCATGTATGCCCATTCATTTAGCATTAGTACGCTGACTTTGATTACAATTTCCATTTCACTAATGAGGAAAATGAAGCACAAGGAAGTTAAATGCCAACAGACATACACTAGAAAATCCCAGGGACTGCTATGCAAACCTGTGAGGTCTGGCTTTACAATTGCTCTTAACTACTGTTTCATTTTGCACCTCAAGAAATATAACTCATATCTTGCCTGAGGCATGTGAGAAATTTCACAGATGTTCACTAAATGTGATTGTAGGACATCAGCATGACTTTCATTCTCAAATCATGAAATAATCCTTCATCAAGAATTTCCTGGGCGGTTTAGAAAAACATCCATGGAGTGCAAAAGGAATTTTCAGGTGAAGAAGATAAGAATGCCAAAGGTTGCAATCTGGGCTACTTACAGGTAGAATGGCCACAGCTGTTCCTACCCCAAAGACTACCTCTCCAGTTACCAAGCAAAACCCAAATGTATCTGAAGCAGTCCAAATGTACAACTAGGTAGTTAACATCCATTTCCTTCTTCAAATGCCCCATATGGTAGACTCTGATTAGTTCTCTTGGCACCAACACACATACTAATCTAGACTGGTTGTTTTCTGGCTGTAGTATTCTGCTATAAAGTAGAGCAGAGACTCAAACAAAATGAAATGCCAATTCAGTGCCAACATGATTCTGATCTTCCAATTTCATTCAATAATAGAGTAAATACATGTAGGCAGAGTTTAGCTTTCTCCTAGAGCTATAGAATGGCTCTTGAAAGACCTACAGTAATAAACCAGTAACCTTCCTGAGCTTCATTTCTTCAGCACATTTCTTTGATGTGGGATTCCCCTTCATATGCTCTGAATATCATTGGTTAATAAAGAAACTGCTTTGGACCTATAGCAGGGCTATAGGGGTACAAAGCTAGGCAGGGAAAACTAAACTGAATGATGGGATAAAGAAGGCAGAGTCAGACAGAAGCCATGTAGCCCAACCAGAGACATTCTTGAATTTTAGCCAGTAAGCCACAGCCATGTGGTGATACATGGGTTAATAGAAATGGGTTAAATAAAAAAAAAAGAAAAAAAAAAGAAATGGATTAAATTAAGATATATGAGTTAGCCAATAAGAAGCTAGAGCTAATGGGTCAAGCAGTGTTTTAAATAACATAGTTTCTGTGTGATTATTTGGGGGCTGAACAGCCAGGTACGAAACTAGCAGCCTCCTCCATCAGCAAGTTAGCATGCCAACGTGGTGGCAAAATTCATGTAAAACCTGAGAAAGCTTAAAAAGGAATCCTAGATGCAAAAGAACAGAGATAAGCATGGTTTGGCAGCAGCATTTTCTTGAGTGGACTCTGTTTGCTAGAAGCAAGAGGAGGCATGTCTCCTTTAAGAGAGGTGTTCCTGATTCAGCTGTAGCAGAAAAAAAGGCTCAGTTTTAAAATGACTTCTTTCTGGGCCTTGCTGCCAGCGCCAACTGGCTCTTTTGGAGACCGAGCTTTTAAATGGGATTGTGAGCAATGTGCTACAGTTTACTCAATGGCAATATATGCTGGCTCTGTGCCTAAAACTGGGGCCATGAGCATGGATCTCAGAGGCAGCAAACAGCTCCACCATGCTGGGCTAGCCTGTATGTTCCCTAACAATGGTGCTGCTTAAGTTCTTAAGAAACACTTAGCATTTTAAGAAGCACTCCTAGACAGTAAAGAATTACAGATGCACAATAGGACACATTCAGACATAAAAGATCTCTAAATGGGTCACAGTGTTGTATAAATATACATAGGCTTGGAAGAGAGAAGAAAAAGAGTATAGAGAGTTATAAAAATAAGTAAATAGTTTTTAAAAAATAAAACAAAGTCTTTAAGGAGATAGAGTACAGACAGTCATATATTAAAGGATTAAAGATAATAAAAGCCACATAAAGATGGAATATACACAGAGAGTCTGAATTATTGTGTTTTCTTTGAATTTTTTGACTGTCTGTAAAGGAGCTAAGTAACCAATATGTATATTTTAAAGGTATCATGACTTCAGAATTTGAGTCTAAGGATATGTTGCTTTGGAAAAGAGGTTCTTTTGTTTCCACAGAGGATGAGAACCTGTGGAATCCTTCCAGACTAATGTCATTTGATGGACCAAGACCACCTAAAAGGTTGCCTTGAACACCGTTCAAAAAATTACTTCACCCAATAAACAGCAGGAAGCAGTTTGGAGAAATTTACACCCATATTCCCAAATATTGCTTATAAATGTTTGTTTACATTTAAAGGGGGATATGCTATAGAGATTTGCATTGTTATGGATCTTGGTTTATTGATACAAATTTAAGGTCAATTTTGTTATACTGTGTATATGTATTTCTGATCTTGATAAGGTATTGTGTTTATACAGCTCATTTAAAAATGCAATGTATAATTAAGAAATATAAGTTAATAGATATCTATAATAGTAAGATATATAGAGATATATTTCAGTTAAATAGGTATTCTTCAAATCCTTCAAAGACTACAGGATATGGCATTTAAAATGTTTAAGAATTTAAGACTTTTCATGACAATTTGACACATCTGCTTCTGGCAGCACCAATCTACTTGAAGAGGATGACAGGCATTGAAAAGGCTCCTAGCCATTTGAGCAAGAAACTGCTCTTGCCTGGACTGCTTTATGGTATGCTATGTGAACTGGACATGCAGAACCCACAGAGAAATGACTGCTGAACTTGCCTAAAGGTAAGATGATCCTTCAGGGTTCCTGCTTCATGAAATAGTCTGCACGACATTCTGCAGGACACAGAGAAAAGCAACTGACAAACTGCCAATCTCGGCAGAACTGTCTTTGAAATTTTTTGTTTCTTGGGAAAGTCTACTGGATACCATGGGCCTGTAGGCTGAAGATGGATGCCCCAATGGTACAGAAGAACTTTGAGTGACTGTCCAGGTAGTGAAATGTCTCTGTCATTTCTAGAGTTTTGGAAGTTGCTTATCATGCACTTCCTGTTTACTTAGGTAATATTATATCCTTCTGGAGTCTTTGATGGAGTTGAAGAATTTATAGTTATAGTTTTCCTTAGTTATGATGAAAGATAAAGTAGATATAAATATTGTAACTATAGTTCTTGCTTGATACCCATTTTGCATAAGTAATTTTATTTAAACAGAAAAGAGGTGATATGGGCCAATCAGTGTTTTAAATAATATAGTTTCTGTGTGATTATTTTGGGGCTGAGCAGCCGGGAATGAAACAAGTGGCCTCCTCCAACATTTCTTAGAAATTAGGAACAATTTTATAGGAGCCAGGGAAATAAGGAAAGGGGATTATTTTACCACTATGTAAACCTGCAAATTGTCACCTATGAAACACACTGTTGGATATATAAACATCCCAGGCTACTGGGGTATTGTACCTAGATTAAGACCCCATGGCACGAAGAATCTAAGGTAAAGAGAATTGACTAAATTATGTGATGGGGACATCAGACACGTACAGCAAGCCAGATTACCGATCACAGGCATCTTCACTCACCTTCTCCCTCTTGCATGTGCCACTCACTCCTTTTTCAAGAACACAGAAACTCTTGTCCAGACTTGAGATAATGGTATCTATCTCTCCTTCTCAAGGTTATGTTCACAGGAGGAAAAGATTACATATTATATTGACTCACTGAGACTCATCCAATGTCATAAGATCCAATACTTTATTAATTATTTTATCACACCATGGACAATAAATTTAATAACTTATGAATAATTTTTGTTTGTTGAATTAACATGTTTTTGATAAATAACAGTATTAAGATAATGCCTATGCAACCATCTGTAAGTCAACACTCAAAGAGAGAAAACTAGGCCTAATAAATCTAATATATAATATCTAATGACACAATTAAAATATCCAGGTTCTGCTATTCTCATTAAATTATTCATTTTATTTTAAAATCGCAGACAAGATCGTATGGATTTATCATGTACAACTTTTTTTCACCTGTGTTGAATCATATTTTATTAACTTTTGAATTAACAGTTAAAATTTTATATTTATGATCCAGATGGTTTATATAATATGAAATGGCTAAATGTAGTCAATTAACATGTGCACTACCTCACAGTTGCTTTTCTTAATCAAGATTTAAATTGCCATCATTCACTTCTAAAGACAAGGTGATTAACACACCAGATTAGAAAAGTAAAGAATTTTTATTATATATTTATAGAATATGGCTATATATGTCACAAGGACATTTTTATGTACTGAAATGCTTATGTTTGTGATTCCATAGTAGTTTCTATAACAAAACACTGATATAAAAACAATATTAAATAACAGATAAGCCGTTATTTCAAAATGTTTGTGTTTAAGCACCTTGAATGTCTCAGAAGTTTCTCTCCATTTGTACAGGAAAGTATTGTGTATTTAGAGATCACAGTGTCATTTTCTTAAAAGAAATTCCTAAATGTTTTTCTTACATGAGACAAAAACAAGAAAAAAGCTTAATAGCCCTGGATACCAATATGGAAATTCACTTCCATTAACAGCATGAAAGATATTTGCTTAATGTGTATTATCTTGAACATTTATATAAAAATCTTGGTCAGCATGTCAGTTTCCTTAACACAAACACAGGGTTGTGCATTATTATTCAATAATAATAATAATTTTATCTGGACAAAAAGAAGAGAAAGATGAGATTTTATTTATGTTATAACTAGCACTTGTCCTAGAGGAATATCAAGTTTAGGCATCATACATGCTCCATTTCATGCTGCATAAAAAGCATAAGACATCACCCTGAAGTAGCTGAAACTATTTTGGAGATAGCCAAGTTTCCTTCATACTCAATAAACATATAAGCAGGAATTCTGGACCCATGTACTCTGATAATTTGTGTCTCTTCTTATCTCCACCAAGGTATGCTGTCTCTGCAGACTCAAGATGTTTTTCTTTTTTTTAAAAAATTATTTATTTATTATTACACAGTGTTCAGTCTGCAAGCCAGATCAAATTACAGATGGTTGTAAGCCACCATATGGTCGCTGGGAATTGAACTCAGGACCTCTGGAAGAGCAGCTAGTACTCTTAACCTCTGAGCCATCTCTCCAGCCCCCTCAAGATGTTTTTCTTATCAACATAGCTGAGCATACTATTAAATTTTGACACATTAAAAGAAGGCAAAGCAAAGTTTTACACAAACAACTAACTACTTGAATTGAATGACACTTGCTTACCTGCTAGACTTTAGGAATAATCTCAATTGTTAAAATAGATAAGAATGAGGAAGTCACAGGAACCATGATAGACCATTGCTGAGAATGAAGATTAGTCTAGTTTGAACATGTGCAGATATTGTGCATGCTGTCATAACCTCTGTGAGCTCACATGTGAATCAACTCTGATTTTGTCATGTCTACATGATAGTTTTCTTCTTGCCATACATCATCTCTGACTATAATAATCTTTCCTCTTCTGCTTCCACATTGATGTCTGAGTCATTTCTCTAATCCAGCCTAAAATTTTTAATGTATTGTATATATATAATGCACAATATATAAATAGGTTATATATATATATATATACATATACATACATACATACATACATACACACACCTTTAGGTCTTGTTTGTTTGTACTTTCTAGTACAACTTTCTTTATATAGTATACTCTCTTTTCCATCTTAAGGGTCCTTGGGATTCAATTCAGATTATTAGATTTGATGGCAAGTACCTTTATCTGCTGGGCCATGTCACCCATCCCTGGTTTCCTAACTTTACATATATTTTTTATTATTTAACATATTATCAGAATATCCCTAAGATATCATGATAACACTGATGTAACAGATGAGAAAATGCACAAAGAGAAGAAATGTATACCAAAGGAAACATCTGCTAGTCACATGAACAAAGTGACATTCTTCTGTCACAGCAATGCAATAATCTGTTGTCACACATAAGCTACTTTGAAACAGATCAAAATCAATACAATCTCTCAGTGATCTTTATAATAAAAGCAGATCTGAATTAGTTTTATTTATTTTTCTAACTTCTAACTTTAAAAAAAAACCAAGAACTGTAAACGGTGACAGCTCATTTGTTTTCCAGCCGCCCAGACCCAAATAATCACACAGAAACTATATTAATCACACAGAAACTATATTAATTACAGCATTGTTTGAGTAATAGCTTAGGTATATTCTTAACTAGCTCTTACATCTTAAATTAACCCACTTCTATTTAGAAATTATATTCTAGTATTCTATGTATCACCATGAGGCTGTGGCCTACTAGTAAGTTTCCAGTGTCTGTCTCCTTCAGCAGCTAAATGATGTCTCCTTGACTCTACCTATTCTCTCTCTACATCTCTGTTTGGATTTACCTTCTGGCTTTACCCTGCTAAGGCAATGGCTAAAAAAGCTTTATTCATCAAGCAATAAAAGCAACACCTATACAGAAGGACATCCCATATCAAAGAACAATGATAACAACAGAAAACAAACAAACAAACAAAACCCAAAGATCAGAGAATACAATACCCTTACTCTTTATAGAAACACATGGAATTGAAATAAAAAATAACAATAATTATCAAACAATGTGATTGAATTTTCCTGTCTGCCTGTGGTTTCCATTATTTCAAGGAAAGAATTTTTCTTTTCATATTTTAAGTCACTTACACTATTACTTCTAGTCAGAGTTTCTATTGCTGTGACAAGACACCATGACCTCAGCAACACTTATAAAGAAAAACAATTAACTGGGGTGACTTGCTTAGAGTTCAGAGGTTCAGTCCATTAGCATCATGATGGGACATGGCAGCGTGTA
The DNA here is from genome assembly GCA_004026605.1 of Ondatra zibethicus. NCBI lineage: Eukaryota > Metazoa > Chordata > Mammalia > Rodentia > Cricetidae > Ondatra > Ondatra zibethicus. The sequence goes on along the minus strand of PVIU01025998.1, from coordinate 1,144 downwards.
GGAAGATATAGTTCTGGAGATCTAGCTGCTACATGTTTATATACAGGTAGCAGGAGTTGACTGTGACACAAGGAGTAGTTTGAGCATAGGAGAACTCAAATCCAACCCCCCCAATGACACACTTTCTCCAACAAGGCCATACCTACACCAATAAGACCATATCTCTAATAGTACCACTTCTTTTGGAGGCCATTTTTTTTCAAGTACCACATTCTACTTCCTGGATCCCAAAGGCTTATAGTTATATCAAAATGCAAAAATGCATTCAGTCCAACTTCAAAAGTCTCCATAGTCTATAGCAGTTTCAATTTATTTAAAAGTCTAAAGTTTAAAATCTTTCCTGAGATTCATGCAATCTCTTAACTGCAATCCCTTGTAAAATCAAAATTAAAAAGTACATCACATACTTCCAACATATATGGTGAAGGATAGACATTACCACTCGAAAATGTAGGGAAGGGAGCATAAAGAGGAAATACTGTACCACAGTAAGACTGAAAACCTGCTGAAAAAATTTCAAACTCTGAATCTCCATCTCTGATGTCAAAGTGCTCTTCAGTTCTTTAACTCCGCTTAGCTTTTTGACTGCAACATATTCTTTCCTTTAAGCTGATTCCACTACTTGTTAGTGACATTCCTTGGCAGATAGCCCAAAAATCTGGCAGCGCTAACATCTTGGGGGATCCAAGGCATTAAGACTTCAACTTCAAAACTTCACAAAATTTCCTCTCTAGTCCTCCATTCAAGGATACCCCTGACACACTGGTCTAGCTTTCTTTAGGAGCAGAGACAAATTCCATAGACCATTTCTTCTATCCTTAACTCTAAAGCCAGGACCATGTTCCCAAAGCTGCCAAGTTCTGCTGTTTGCTGGAACTGGAACATGGTCCCCTCATTCAATTACATCTTCACCAGGATTCTGTTTTGATGGTTACCTTTACTGCCTGAGTTTAGCTGTCCTTGAACTTGCTCTGTAGACCAGACTGGCCTCAAATTCAGAAATCTACCAACTTTTGCCTTCCAAGTACTGGAATTAAGGGTGAGCACTACCACACCTAGCTCTGAGCTTTTCTTGAATCCCTTTTCACAAGTTGGAAATTTAGCTGGGTGGGATCTTGCCCTGAGGTCACCACTCCCTTTATTC
>PVIU01025997.1:0-22750 GCA_004026605.1 Ondatra zibethicus | reverse complement strand
TCCTTTATGAGTTGCCATGGTCATGGTTTCTCTTCACAGCAATAGAAAACCTAAGACATCAGTGTTTTATTGCTGTGAAGAGACACCCATGAGCACAGCCACTATTACAACAAAAAGCATTTAGTTGGGGCTTGCTTACAGTTTCAGAGGTTTGCTCCATTTTAATCAGGTCCAGAGCATGATGGCATATAGGCAGACATGTCATTGAAAAAGTAGCTGATAGTTCTATATGTGGATCCACAGGCAGCCATAAATGAGAGTACTAGACCTGGTTTAATCTTCTGAAATCTCAAATCCCGCTCCTAGTAACAAACTTCCTCTAACAAGGCCACACATACCCCAGTAAGTACACACCTACTAATCCTTCCAAGTAGCACCACTCCTTAATGACAAAGAATTCAAATATATGAGCCTATGGAGGCATTTTGATTCAAACCACCACATCAACTCTTCTCAGACCCTGCTAAACATCCTTCTTTGCTCAACTTCCAGGACCCTATTTTATATTCTAAATATGAATGACATTGAAGAGACTTTGCCTTTGTTTTCCAGGCTTATTTCCCATTGTACATTGTGCTCCATCTATGTAGATGAAATGCCATTCTCTTTGTAAATGAATACTGTCCTGTTGTTTATATGATCTTGCTGTTTTATTGATACTCTATGCCTGTTCATTTTGCTGTTTAGACTGCTCAATTGATTATTGATACATTTGAATTCCAGTTATTTTGTGATTTTGTTTGCAATTATTTCATTTGTTTTTTATTTCTTTTTTCTTACTTTTCTTTCTTTTCTGGGATTAAATAAATTTAGCCATTCCTTTATAGCTCCTTTTTGGTCAATTGCATAAAAACAATTTAGCAGTTTAATAGTTGTTATATAATTTACAGTGCATTTCTTTAACTTACAAGTCTGCTTTTGATTGGTAATATACTGCTTCATACATAAGAAAGAAACATTTCAACAGTACATTGACATTTCACCCTGCCAGATTGAATGTCATTGCTACTCATTTTATTTATATAATTTCTACAAATCTCAAAGATTATTGTTGTAAATAATAGAAAGCATCACAAGAATAGTATGTATCACCACAGTTCCTTTCCTGGTTTGTTTTTTGAAGTAAATATTACTGACATCCTCTTCATCCTTACTTCATGATACATGTTACCACTTGTTATTGATGTCTCAAGGCAATGGATTCTTTCAGTTTTGCACGTCTGAATATCTCTATATTTTACCTATTATAAAGAGGTATTTTCTTTGGACATAGAGTTCTATCTTAACATTACCCTGAAAATTTAAAGACAATTCATTGCATCTTTTTAAATAATATTTCATTAATTCTTTGAGAGTTTCATACAAGGTGTTTTAGACATATTAACCTCAATCCCCAAACTTCCTGTCCACACAACTTAATTTCTTCTTTAATAAAAAAGATTGTGATCAAATCCAATCTCTGATTTCCCAATTCTTTAGGGATTTGTGCCTTCTGTAAGAGCACAGTCTGCCTATGGGTAAAGTAAACTGGCTGTCCCTTTCCCAGTAACAACCAATGCCAATAGCTCATTGGCTAGGGCTTCAACTTCATACCTACTTCACACTCCATGCTGGGATTTTATCTGACTTAAGATTGTCCAGGTCTTGGGTATGTTATCAGAACCTCTGTGAATTCATGACATACCCTGTCATGTCCAAAAAACATGTTTGGTTGTTATCAGCCACTACCTTTGGATATTATAATACTTTTTCCCCCTTTCTATGATGATCCCCAAGCCTTGCAGACTGGGTTCTGATATAAATGTTCCATTCTTACTTTCTGCAACTTGAGCAAATGTGGGTCTCTGTGTTAATAAGTACCTACATCAAGAAGTCCTTGATGAAGATTGACAAGTGAACTAGTCTATGGCTATAGCAATAAGTCATTACAAGGCAATTTAATACTACATACATTTGGCAGAATAATGGTAAGTTCTTCCTAGTGCCTATCTATTTAGTCAAAAGTTCTTGGCCTCAGTCAGGATGTTATATATAGATTCCATCGTGTAGAACTGATAATGAGTTAAATCAGAAAGTGTTTGTTTACTTTCATAACATTTGTCCCACCTTTGCACCAGTAGGTATACCTTATCATGCCAATTATCATCATAGTTAAAGATATGACAGCAGGATAAGGTGGATGTTTATTCTTATTGGCAGTGTTCATAGCATCTTTCAGAACTATGAAAGCCAGCCAGCAGGGATGAGCCTTCTAGGTCAGTAGTTGCTTTATTTCTCTATATTCTATGATTCAAGTTGTGATATCTTTAGCAATAGAGGTTTTCTGTCACGTTCTAGATGGTAACCCAGACCAATGGCAATAGACTGTAATATGTGGGAATCTATGGGGTCCTGCTGCACATCAACTCTCAAAACAGTAGCCACTCCTGTCATTGGACGTTTTATTTGCTAGCCTGTGGTGTCTAGTGAGAGCCCTGTACAAAGGCCCCATTCCTTTGTAACTCCATTTAAACTCTTAAAATATGTATGTGTACTTATTTTAGGAGCTTTTAGAGTTTTCTTAGGACTTTTCAAATACTGTTCTAATCTTGAAGGATCAAGCATCAGTAAATGAATCAACTTCCCCAAGTATACAAGTATTCAGTGCTAGTAACACCGAATATTAAATAAATATGGAATATTTTTATTAGAAAACAATAAAAACAAATGTAATATATTAAGAATTTTTTTGCTTGCCTGGAATATTGAGACTTACTTTAACGTTCAGCTATTTTATTTCTCTCATAAACAACACATAGGTATATTTTATCTGATTGTGCATATGCATTAATTTAGTTTGACATTTTCCTTTTTTTCATCAGGTAAGTATTCACTATAATTCTAGAATATAAAGTATGTGGAGTATGAGGAAGTATAAACATCAGATATACTTATAAACTTGACCTTCTACTTATGACCGACCAAGGCTATCATGTCATTTGTTGGTCACATCCTGATGTACTTGGAAACTGTAGATCTTTTTTGTTGATTTTTGTTTTGAAAACAAAAAAGGCTTACTTTAATTCTTGGGGCTTTTACTTTCCTTGCTCTATTTCTTTTTTCTGTTTTTTAGAAATATCCAAAGTATTAACAAAAATTGAATTCAAATTAAATCTACTGTCTTCCCTGTGACTGTTGCCAGTTCTATGCCCCTTTTATTCTTTGTACTTCGAGTATTCTCCTTTAGAAAGACTGGTCTATGTCCTTTAGGACTCAGCTTAGCTATGGTTACCTGGCCACAGTCTTCCATGACAATGTTACTTTCGTGAACAAAGCTAATGATCATTAGAGATTTGGGGCTTTGCTTTATGTGTAGGAAATACTCTGCTACCAGATTAATGATAGTATATAGATATTTTTCTTACCTTAGGAGGATCTTTATACCTTACATGAACAATTAAAAACAGACACAGATTTTAGGCTATTTAACATCTTGTGTGGGTCCAGAGAGGCTAATCTTCTGGTAGTTCTGCATTAGACCCCAAGTTTCAAGATGTTTATTTGATGGTGTCTGTTTTTCAATTCATTCAACATCAGTAAGTATGCTGCGTGGCAATTTCTGGAAAAGAGATCAAAACAGGTAATAGGAAGCATCTAATCTGGGTATAAGCCAATTGTTTTAGAGACTAATTGTTTCAGAATAGTTTAAATGAAAAAAGCCCAAAGCACTACTCTGAGTTTGAATTCCTGACCACTTCTTAGCATCCTTCTCTAATTTAGTTTTTATTTCCAAATAGAACTGACTTTAAAATCCCACCTAGAACTAGCATTTGGTAACAAAAGCAGTTTACCAAGAGAAGTTCATTCCACAGTCTGTTTAATCATCATCATCTTCATAGAGAGGAACTCAGTAAGAAAACTTAAGCTCTGGCCTCTCCCTTTGCAGATAGCACATGAATCTGGTTTTCACTCTCACGGACACAAATGAGTCAGCTGTGTGTACTGGGCAATTCCACCCAGGACCGGGTCCCAGCTTTGCATCACACTCTGACGTTGACATTGACAAGCTTTGAGGGACAACCTAGCTGACAGCTGCATTTATCTACTAAATTTATCTCAGAGAAAATGCTTTCACTCTCTTTATCCCAAAAGACACCTTTACATTCAGGTTCATGTTTAATAAAGACTCTTGTAGACAGAAAAGCTTGCTTTACTTAATCATCGTATCCTTTCTGTTTTATTTTTTACATAGAGATTGAAAGAATTAAAGCAACGAGAATTTGCTCGAAATGTAGCTTCCAAGTCATGGAAAGATGAGAAGAAACAAGAAAAAGCACTTAAGCGACTCCATCAGCTGGCTGAGCTGAGGCAGCAATCTGAATGGTAAGAGGCAGAGGAGTCTGATGGTCCATAATGCTTCTCCCAGCTCCTGGAAAGTCTCAGTAATTACTCTATTTGGTTCTCTGTAACAATATAAAATTAACGTTTATCAACAAATATGCCTGAAGGCAAATTTTTAATAGGTAATGTTTTGTAAATTATTAATTTTGTCATTTGATTTTTTTTCTTTCCAGTGCTGTTAACTTCTTTTAACTGTTTATAGAAGTGATCCAAGAACCAATTCTATAAACTGTCGTCTGTTCCAGCTTGACTTGTTCTTACATAATTCCTCAGTAATTTAAGTTTTATAATAATAACTTTTAAAATATTTTATTTAATATTCATACATGCATATATGTTTATAGTACAAAATGTTGAATCGAATGCAACCTCCATTCCCTCCCCTCAAGTCCTCTGACACCTACCACCTCTCCTTACCAACTTTGTGTGTTCCCTCTATACACATGTATACAGTTATATTTAAATACTTACTATATGGTGCTGCCTGTGTACATGTGTGTGGTACCATTTTTTTAATCTACTGGAACAAGGATGGATGTTTTCATAGGACCCACATCCCTGAAGAAAACTGACTCTTCCTAACCCAGCAACCAGCAACTGTCAATAGCTCCTCAAGAGCCCCTCCCCAATCCAAGTAGGGAATATGGCTGGCTTGATCCTGTGCAAGGATTCTGCGTGCAGTTCCAGCTGTTGTGTATTCATGTATTTAACTTTGACACCTTGTCTGGCAAACACTGTTCTGCTTCAGGCAGCCACAATGACAGTTTTCAAAACTATAAATAGCAATGCATGTTTGGGGTGGAAAATACATGTCCTGTATATTACCTTATTCACACTTGATTGTGGAATAAAAGACACTAACATTGTCTGGCAGACAAACAAAATATAATTAATGTGGTTAAATTTACTGCATAGTGCCATTTTAATTGATAATCATACCATGACAAGCATTACACTAATACATACTTGTAACTGAAAATTGATAGTCTTAAAAAAGCTTGCAGCCACTGAATGATTCAAAGTTGTTACCGAGATGCAATTAACTTTGCAGATTGTGAATTTTGTTAATATGAATCATAATGTATAACAATAATATAACTAATTAATATGGTTGAGAGCAACCTGGTGAATTATGAATTTATAGCTCTGCCAGATTTTAAATTTTTGTTATTTAAATGGAATACAATATAAAAACACCAAGAGTAAAGAGTTTAGTTATATTACTGTAAAATATTAGACTTCAAATGTGGTCATTGGGAAATATAATGACAAGTGACTAATATTTACTTATATAGAGTGTAGTTTTTTTGTTTTGCTTTGTTTTTACTCTAGCCCCACTTTGGAACCCCAAAATATTTTTGGTTGTTTTCACTCTCTTTACACTTTACTCTTTTGGGGAACCCACCACCCAGCTACTAAATAAATACACACACACACACACACACACACACACACACACACACACACACACACACACACAGGCTTTTTATTACTTTTAAATGTTTAGCCTTAGCTTGGTTTATTTCTTGCTAGCTTTTCTTTAACTTTTGCCTCTGGGATTTTATCTTTCTCTATTTTCATATATCTTTTTTTTTCTCTCTGTGTCTGGCTGGGTGGCTGGACCCTGAATTCCTCCTCTCCTCCGTTTCTCATTCTCTCTTCTTTTTTTCCTTCTATTTATTCTCTCTGCCTGCCCGCCCCACCTATTCTTTCTCTTGACTCACTATTGGCCATTTAGCTCTTTATTAAACCAATCAGAGCTGCTGGTACAGGCTTAGAAGACTACATCCTGTGTTCATTAGTGTAGCATACAGGAAAACATCCAAATCCGATTTCAGTTCCTGCATGAATCAAATCACAATAAATGTGAAAGAAAGATATCCTCAAAAACAGTCTTCATAGGCCAGACCAGTTTTGCCTTGTTCAGCAGTGCATCTGAGTTACCCTCCAAGCATTACTGTGGTTGTCTTTACTGTGACAGTAACTATACATCTACATTCCTGCCGCCAATGCAAAGAATCAGAAGGGATGAGAGGAATCTTGATGCTGGTGGTAGTGGTACAGTCACACAATAGAGTACTGCTCAGCAGTAAAAAACAATGACATCTTGAAATTTGCAGGCAAATAGATGGAACTAGAGAGTGAGGTAATCCAGACCACAGAAAGACAAACACAGTATGTACTTACTCATAAGAGAATATTAGAGAAAAAGCAAAGGATAACCAACCAACAGTCCACAACCTCAAAGAAGAAGGGAAACAAGGAAAACCCTAAGAGAGACATACATGGATCCGCCAGGGTAGGGGAAGTAAACAAGATCTCCTTAGTAATTTGCAGCATGATAAAAGGGGTAAGAATGGTAGGGGAGTGGGAAGGAGACAAAGGGAGTGGGGAAGAGAACATGAGGGATCAAGAAGGTCGAGTTGGCTGAAGAACAGAGAGGGAGAGCAAAGAAAGAAACACCTTGATAGAAGGAGCCATTATGGGATTAGTAAGAAACCAGGCACTAGGGAAATTCCCAGGAATCAACAAGGGTGACTCCAGTTAAGGATCTAAGCAACAGTGGAGAGGGTACCTTAACTGCCCTTCCCCTATCTTAATTGTCGTCATAGAACCTTCATCTATCTATTAACTGATGGAAGCAGATGTAGAGATCCATAGCTAAACTGGGCCAAACTCCTGAAGTCCGGTTATAGAGAGGGAGCAGCAATATTATGAGCAAAGGGACCAAGATCACGATGGGGAAATCCACAGAAACAACTGATTCGAACAAGTGCGAGCTCACTGACTCCAAACTGACAGATAGGAACCTATATAAGGCAGAACTAGGTCCTCTGAATGTGGGTGACAGTTGTGTGGCTTGGGCAGTTTGTGGGGCCACTCTCTGTGGAACCAGTATTTACCCCTAGTGCATGAACTGGCTCTTTGAAGCCCATTCCCTATGGAGGGATATCTTGCTCAGCCTAGATACTGGCGGAGGGCCTTCAAATCATGAAGGTTATTTCTTCCTTTTTATTACTTCCGAACTGCTCTATTGGCTTAAACAGCCTCATAGCTTCAGAGATGTCACTTAGAATTATAAAATATTTTCTCTGTTGCAACAGGAGTAATGCATGATACAAATTGACAATTAAACATACCATAGCCTCTTTCCTGAATACTATGCCTTTGGTGCACTAGTCTTACTCACATTTGCTGAAAAGCCAAGCATTTCTGGCCCTGCTTTGAAGGCCTTTCATGAGTATTTTGTGCTTCTTCCTGTGCCTATCTTGCCATATTTACTAGCATCTGGCTTCCAGCGTCTTACAATTAACCCTATAGGAATTGATGCTATTGGTGTAGAACAATCCAAATAACATTATTCTTCATTCAGAAAAGAAAGATGAACTATCATTATTGAGAACACTTGAATCCAACATATAAACAAATATTGACTGAAAACTGGCTATGAGTTTCATACAGGGCCGCCAGCTTTGATTTTCTCTTGGACACCTTTATTCAACCTGAGTCTCCATCTATTGCATTTGGAGGCACTCACTTTCTGAATGTAAAAATATATGTAAAAACAAATAATCTAAATACAGTACAACATTAAGGGTGTTTTTTCAGCATTTAAAAAATGTTAGTGATGTTGATTCTGAAAACAGAAGTTCCTCATATAAGAAACATAATATAACACAAAAAAATCATTCTGTTTGGTACATACATTTTTACCTGTAGAAGCAAATCATATATTTACAATGTTACTTTAGAAACTGGGGACAACATTGGGATGGACAATACAATAATAAGAGTTAAATAGCCCTATAGTCACTTTCTTACTAGTTATTACAAATAAAAGTCATTATTTTAAAATCACTGAAACTAAAGATAGTTTCAAAGATGAAAACAAAAAGTACAAATGTGTTAAATATGAAAAATTATAGAAATAGGAGCATTCCTTTCTAGGGATGAGAGGATGGGGAAATGGGAAGTCAACACACATTCAAAAGAACTTTTGAGATCTAATATAGAGACTAAAGACTACACATAGCAATAATTATTGTAGTCTCTCCTTGAAATTTGCTAAGACGGAGAACCTTAAGTTGTTTTTCACACACACATTCATGTACACACAGGTAATTGGGTGTTGTGGTAAATGTGTCAATGAGTTTCGTTACAGTAACTATTTCACATCATATGCACATATCTATTTGACATCCTCATGTGTACCATGGTCTACCTACCCACACATGTCTACTCACATACTCAAACAACTAACTGAATTTTTATTTTAAAATTAAATGAAAATTAAATTAAATTTTAAAAAGCTAAAATATCCACATTTTATTGAAATCTGGAAGAAGAAATGCTAATATTCTCCCATTAGCATTTGAATACTTTCTGTTGAACATAATATCAGTGACAGAAAATTGATTGATTTTCCAGAAGAAGCAAACTTATCTTAGATAACATAGATACTGCCTAACCCCCCAAAATAGCACAAATATAGAGAGGTATCTATTTGTCACCAAGAAAAAATTCAATCACAATGTTGTTCCTTGTCCTTCTGTGTTCAGGTTGCAATAAAACTTCAACAAACCCTTTGAACTTTTTCTTTGGGTTGGAATAATATTCAATAGCCCACATGTTGTGTTTGCATACTTTTCCCTAATAAAAATATTACATACACCATTTGGAAAAGTGTGATGATGTTATCAAAACAAGGGGATTATTGTGTCGGGGGGGAAGTAGTTCTCATTAAAAAATGTAAGAAAAAGCTAGTGTTTTATAAAATTCCTAAATTTCATTTCCATACAATAATGGAATATACTACCACTATCAAGCTTTATCCACCCATTCATGAGAACAGATAATCTCAAAAGATTGTGAAATAAATAATGGCTAAAACTATTGTTTGTAACTGAAAATTTATAAGAGTAGAGAAAATAACAGGTTGTAATACAATAAAAACAAAATAATGTCAGTAAAGTAAACTTTGAATACCAAAAATTATCTTTCAACTAAAGAAAAGATGACAGGCAGCAGAGTACCAGTGTGCATGCTGAGTACATTAGGAGTACTTATGCTTAAGACTGATGACTCGGGATTGGATAACATGTCAGAGGAGTTTTCCTTTCAGAAAACAGATTCTCCCTTTTCAGAAGTCACTGATAGCCTGTATATTTTTATCTAAGGTGGAGACTTGTCCAATCTTCCTGATTCATGTTGACATATCAACTGCTGTCATTATATAGGACTTATATGTGCAGCCATATTGTTGAGATTTGTTGGAAACAGTTTCTCTATCATTTGTAAAGCACAGTATCCTGTTGTAGGCCAAAATTTTGTACATTTGTACAACAAATTGGCACCAACATGGCCAACTAAAATCCACTTAAAACCTGAGAGAGTATGGATGGAAATTCTAGGCACAAAAAAAGAAAACTAGAGTAAGCAGGGCTTAATGCTGCAGTTATTTTAAGAGAGGTTTTCCTGATTCTACAGTAGCAGAAAAACAACCAGGTAGTTTTGAAAAGGTGGCTTCCTGGACCGTGCTGCTAGCATGAACTCTGGCTCTTTTGGGAGATCTGGCTATGGAGCATTTAAATGGGTTCTGTGAACAGAGTGATTCAACTTGCTTAATGGTAGCATAGACCCACTGTATGTCTAAAAATGGAGCAATGTGCAAAAAAGGGAGCAAACAGGTCTGTCATGCTAGACTGGGCAGAGCAAGCAGGCAGGGCCTTGTTTGCCCTAGCAATGCTGCTGCTTAGGTTTTTAAGAAAGACTTAGCATTTTAAGAAGCCATCCTGGTCAGAAAAGGATTACAAATACACAATGAGGACAGATTCAGACATAAAAAAACCTCTAAATGAGATACAGTATGTTTAAAAAATGTATGTAGGCTTGAGAGATAGAAGAAAAAGAGTAAAGAGACAGTAAATGTAATATAAAAGAGTACAGACAGTCATAGATTAAGGAGTAAATATAATAAAATAAATATTAAACTTGTAAAATAATAATAAAGTAAGAAAAATAAGCCACATAAAGATGAAATCTACACAGAGAGTCTGGATTATGTATATTATTGTGTTTTCTTTGAACTTTTTGACTGTGAAGGAGCTAAGTAACCAACATATATACTTTAAAGGTATTTGTCTTCAAAATTTGGGTGCTCTGGAAAAGGGGTTCTTCTTTTGTTTCCACAGAGGATGAGAACCTGTGGATTCATTCTAGGCTATTGAAGTTTGATGGACCAAAACCCCCTGAAAGGTCATTGTAAACACCCCCGCAAAAATTACTTTGCCCAACAAAAAACAGGAAGCAGTTTGGAGAGAACTACAACCAAATTTCCTAAATGATTGTTTATAATAGTTTGTTTGCATTTAAGAAGGTATATGCTATAGAGATTTGCATTGGTATGGATTGTTGATACAAATTTAAGCTCAGTTTTGTTGTATATATATATGGTGCGGGAGAATTGTCTGTATTATGTCAATCATGTTTTAAATAAACGCTGGTTGGCCAGGCAGGAAGTATAGGTGGGAAAACCAGACAGAAAGTAAAGATGGGGCCAGAAGAAGAGTAGTATTCAGGGAAGAAGGGCTCCCCCCAGGACTCCTGCTGAGACCACCGAAGAAGCAGGATGTGACCTGCCCCGCTGAGAAAGGTACTGAGCCATGTGGCTAACATAGATAAGGATAATGGGTTAATATAAGCTACAAGAGCTAATAAGAAGCCTGATCTAATGGGCCAATCAGTTTATAAACTAATATAGACCTCTCTGTGTGATTTCTTTGGGGCTAAATGGCTGGGGGACTGGGCAGGATGGAAACCCCAACTAGCAGGCCCTCATGTTACATATATATGTTTCTGCTCTTGATTAAGATATTCTGTTTGTGCAGCTCATTTAAAAATGTAATGTATAATTAAGAAATATAGGTTAATAGATAGTCATCTCTAATAATCAAATTTATAGACATGTTAGTTAGGTTTTCTAGATATATAGAGATATATTTCAATTAGATAGGTATTCTTCAAATCTTTCAGAGACATTCAGAATATGGCATTTAAAATGTTTTAATAACAAGACACATCTGCTCCTGGAAGCACCAATAACTTCATGAGGAAGATGGGCATCGAAGAGACTTCTTGTGGAGTTTACAAGTCATTTGGACATGAAACTGCTCTTGCCTGGACTGCTTGATGTTATGCTATGTGAGCTGGGCATGCAGGACCCATGGAGAGATGACTGCTGAAGTTGCCTAAAGAAGGTGAGACAGTCGTTTGTGGTTTCAGCTTCATGAAAGAGTCTGCCAGACGTTCTGCAGGACACAGAAGAAAGTGACTGACATTGCCAATATAGGCAGAACTGTCTTTGAAATTTCCTGCTTCATGGAAAAGTCTGCCAGACACTATGGGCCTGTAGGCTGAAGATGGATGCCCCTATGGTACAGAAGAACTTTTGGTGATTGTCCAGGCAGCACGATATCTCTGTCAATTCTAGAGATTTGGAAGTTGCTTACAATGCACTTCCTATTTACTTAGGTAGTATTATATACTTCTGGAGTCTTTGATGGAGTTGAGAATAGATAATTATAATTACAGTTTTCCTTAGTTATGATTAAAGATAAAGTAGATCTAAATATTGTAACTATAATTCTTGCCTGATATCTATCTTGTTATATGTAATTTTACTATGTTAAAGTTAAAACCTTCCTTTTTATTTAAACAAAAATGGGGCAGTGATGTGGGATTCTCCTCTGTATGCTGTGAATATGCTTGGTTAATGAATAAAGAATCTTCCTTGGCCTGTGATAGGATAGAGCAGAGTTAGACAGGGAAAACTAAACTGAATGCTAGGAGAAACAAGGCAGAGTCAGGAGAAGCCATGTAGCCCCTGCCAGAGACAGACACTGGATGGAACTTTACCCCATGTGGCAATACCCATGTTAATGGAGATGGGTTAGTTTAGGATATGAGTTAGCCAGAAATACACTTAAGCTATTGGCCAAACAGTATTGAAATTAATACAGTTTCTGTGTGGTTATTTTGGGGCTGAGCAGCTGGGAACAAACAAGTGACCTTCTACAACAATATCCCACAGCAGGCTCCCTGATCGTCTGGCTCTTGCAATCTATACACCTGCTTCTGTGATTTTCCTTGAGTGTAGGTGTTGTGCTATAGGTGTATCAAGGTGAGTTTGGTAACCCACAGTCACTTATTTTCTGAATTTGGACCAGGTGTGGATTTCTGTGATAGTCTCCATCTGCTGCAAAAGGAAGATTCTGTGATGAGGTCCGAGAGCTGCACTTTTATGTGGGTGGGTGATGCTAAGCATTGAAAACTGAAGGACAGCTAATGCTTCAAAAGTTAAGTGATGTGTTGTAGGGACATAAGTTTTAATATTTTATAGTCAAGAAACAAATGAGTAACAATGAAAACCCAAGATAGAAAACAGGATAGATGTTCATCCGGCACATGGAAAAAGAACTAGGAACTGAATGGCATTTCAAATAAGCTACTGAAGAAGTGATGCAGGAGCATTGCCTTTCCTCAGTCAGCATCAGCATCACTGGAGGAAAGAGGAAAAAGTGAGAAAACACTAATTTTAACTTAAAAGTTTCTGCCTATGTATGTTTATTTTCTGCTTCGGACCTGTTTTTGGTCCTGGTGGCTGTCCAGAGCATCCCAAATACAAAAGGACCCTCCTACACCAGCTTTCCTTTTGAATCATTAATGAACCTCAGCTAAATCAACAATCTTGGAGAACCTCAAAAGACAAAGAATACACAATTGGCATGAAGTTGTGGTGAGGAAGAAGCAAGAAACACTACTGCAGAATCCCCGGGAATGCTGAGCCTGCCTGAACACACAGCTGCCTGCTGCTGTGCTCTCTAGCTGCTGACAAAAGTAATGACGAAAGCTCCTTACTTCAAGAGAAGTGAACCGGAAAGATCTTTGATGTTGAAGGGTTAAACATTGAATGCTAACGATGCTGAAAAATCAAATTAAAACTCTTTTTACACTGTGCAGATTTCAATTTCTTACCGAATGTGAAGGTACTGGTTAGAAGACTATGAAACAAGTTAAAACTCCATTTCCAGAGATCATAGGTTCTACAGAATATATTGTGATGTAAATGCTCTTATTTCATTTTGTTTTGAAGCTTTCATATAAGATACTTACATGTTATTGCTTTTTACATTTCTAAATAACAGAATTAAACAGAGCATTTCAGTGTAACTATATAGCAATAATACTGACTTGTATGTAATGAAAAATGGTGATTTTGTAGAAAATTATGTTCACCAATAAATATTAAAACAACCCACTGTAGAAATACTATGGAATGTTGTTTGCATATAGATTTGATTCCAATGCTAATGTCCTACTCATTTAAATATTTACTTTATTCACAGTGTTTCTGGAAATGGACCAGCATACAAAGCCCCCAGGATAGCCATGGAAAAGCAGCTCCAGCAGGGAATTTTTCCTGTTAAGAATGGCAGAAAGGTCTCCTGCATGAAGAGCACTCTTCTCCTCAAGGGAAAGACCCTCCCCAGAAGCACCATGGAGAAGCAGCGATTTGCTATGCCTAACCGACAACAGCTGCAAGCAGACAGGCGGTGCCTGTTTGGAAATAGGATAACACAAGTGTCTTCAGATCTCGGCAATGCGAATCACAGGACAGGAGTTTCATTTTCATTTTCAAAAAAAGCTTATCTAAAATTAGAATCCTCAGCCTCAGTTTTCAGTGAGAACACAGAAGACACGCATGATTGTAACAAGTCACCCAGCTATAAAGTCAAACAAACAGTAGAGGAATGCATGTGTTGCAGGTTTGCAAATGATGATTCACACCTTACTAAGGAAGAAGGTGTCATCTCACCAAGCCATCTGGAGGGCGTGCTAAACAACACCTTTTCAATGAATTCTAAAATGTCACAAAACAAAAACGAATCTCTTAATGAGATACTGAAAGATTCATCAGACATTTATGCTTCTTTCTCTAGGTCTAACCTCCATCTTTCAGAAGAAAATTTTACTCTTTCCAGCAGAGAGAAAGAAATTAGGAATGCATTGAAGGACACTTCAGAAAACTGCATTAATCACCCACAACAAGCAAATGAATCCTCCAGTCAACTACATGTTCGCAAACACAGTGATAACCATTGGTGTGGAAGTATGGATGAGTTTTCACCTTCAGGGCCAAGTGAACAAAAGAGCAGAGCATATCTGAATCCGATCTCCAGAATGGAAGCCAGAGCAAAGGCTTCAGAGGAAGCAGAAAGAGTTAGCAGCAATGTGCAGAAACTTTGCAGAGAAGGCTGTCCACGTGATCTGAAGTCCAAACCATTGCCTTTCCTCCGTGTACAGAGCAAAGATGGCCTCACCACCCTCCAGTGGCCTACAGAGCTCCTGTTCTTTACCAGAACAGAGCCTTGTATATCTTATGGCTGTAATCCATTATATTTTGACTTCAAACTTTCTCGCACCACAAAGGATGAGCGTAATTCAGAGAATGTAAAAAAAGAATTGGAGAAGGAGACTTTGGAAATGAGGCGAAAAACAGAGAGTCAAGTCTCAGGTTTAATTAAAGAACAGCAAAAATTGACCCAAGATAATCAGTCTTCAAAGCCAAAGATGATTATAGCTAACCCAGATTGGGAAAAGTTCCAGAGAAAATACAGTTTGTACTACAATGATTCTGATTCCAGTATGAGTGAACATGATAGTCTAAGAGACTTGGATATGAAAAGTCCTGAAGTGCCCGCTTACCTTAATCTCTCTCTAAAAGATGGCATGAGAAAGGATAATGCTGATGATACTGAATTCAAGGAATCTTCAAATGTCCTCTGGCAGAGCTGCAAAAGGACAGTTCTAAACATTGCTCAGGACAGGCCTTCATGCTCGCCTTACATCTCTAGGACTAAAACACACAAGAGGAATCCCTGCACTCCACATTCAGAGGTTGAAGGACAAAACCAATGTACCTGGAATTTTAGTCCTTGGAGGTCAGAGAACCACAGTGAGCATGAGAAGGATATCAGTGAGAGTTTAAATAGCTGCAGCATCGGCCTGGGCAACAAGGCTTCTGCAAGTGGAAAACAAATCTATGACAGATGTTCTCCAAAGCCACCTCTGAGTAACCATCCCAGACCTCAGGATGAATCTCCCAGAAACGTGGCCAGCTGGAGAACCACGTGCTCAAGTCATCGGTCCAATGGCAGTGGCAGAGGTCATTTGCTCTACGTTTGCAAAGCAGAATGTGACTCAATTGAAAGACACGTGTGGAAACACAGAAAGCACAATTGCTTCCGCTTGTCTGATGTCCCAATAAGCAGTAACTGTCCTCAGCTAGAAACCCAGAGAGGCAGGAGTGGTAAACTATGGGACTCATTTAAAACTAAAAAACAGTCAAAATGCAGCAACTGTCACTGCAGAGAAAGATGTAAACTGGGTAAAAATCAACAATTTGCAGGGTCGAAACCCACAAGAGTTTTCAACTGTGATTCCAGTTCACAGGTTTCACTTGATAGAAATAGTGAAAAACCCTTTAATGGCCCAGGACCTCAGCACAGCAAATCAGGCTCGTATTTGAGACAGAGAGCTTACTGCTTAAATAAAAACAGGAGAAGTCAAAAGTCTTTGACCAGCCTTCACATTAGTGATATGGGAAAAGTCAAGTGCAGACAATGCAACCGGAGCACTCTCAGCTACCTTCTTAGGAGCTGTGGACGTGGCCCTTCAGAAACCACACAGTCAAACATTTCGGATGGAGAAGGGCCTTCCCTGACAGCAAAGTGTCTTTTAGAAAGAGTAAAAGCCAAGAAGTGTCAGGAGCAAGCAACTAAGTTTGAGGTTTCTTCAAACAGTTGTTTAAAAGAATCAGAGACTCATTCACAGATCCAACCCATAGCTCAACCTGGCCCACCAAGCTGCAACAGAACAGCATTGCCTTTTTCAGAGAAGAGACAACTGGGCAAAAGGAGAAATGATAAAGACAGTATAATTTATAAGACTTCTGACAAAGACACAATCAGAAGCTCACAAAAAAATAATTTTGCTGTATTCACAGATGCTGAATGTGATAACAATCTCTCCAAAGGCATAAATCAGGCAGTAACAGACTCCCAGTCTTCAAGCAGAAAAAAGAACCAGACAATGAAAGAGGAATCTAAATCCTCAATTAGTGAAGTCCAGCCTTTCCTTCAAAGCTGTGACTCAGTACCAAATAATTTCCTTGGTGCTTTTCCATCTAATAGATATACTGGTGTGACTGATTTAACAGAGACCAAAGAGGACCAGATAAATCTAGATTTACAAGATGTAAGTGTGTCCATGAATCATGTCGAGGAGAATATAAACTCTTGCTATGACAGAACTATGCAGAAGCATGACAAAGTGGAAGATGAATTGGAAGGGTGTCACAAGTCTCTCTCCCCACCTTTAGTCCATCAGCCCATAACATTTTCTCCTGATGAAATAGACAAGTACAAGCTCCTCCAGCTACAGGCCCAGCAGCATATGCAGAAACAGCTCCTGTCCAAGCATCTCCGAGTTGTGCCTGCCGCAGGGCCCACTGCCTTCTCTCCGCCCTCAGCTGTGCAGACAGTTCCAGTCCACCAGCACACAGCCATCACCACCATCCACCATACCTTCCTGCAGCATTTCACTGTTTCTGCTTCCATCAGCTCACACGGCAGTCCCCTCCCGATGGCTCATCTCCACCCACTCTCGCAGCCACATTTCAGCCCTCTTCCATTTCCAACCATGGCTCCAACCATTATCCCTGCACATCCTACTTTCCTAGGACATCCCCTGCATTTAGTCACTGCTGCCCCCTTTCACCCATCACATATAGCATTTCAGGCCCTGCCTCCCACAGCGTTTATCCCCACATTGTTTGGTCCTCATTTAAATCCAGCCACAACTTCTCTCTTCCATTTGAACCCTTTAATCCAACCAGTGCTGCAAGGGCAAGAGCTTTACCATCATGCTTGCTCCAACCAGATGCAGCAGTTAAATAGTGTGAAGGAGGCCTTAAATATGTCAGTCCATTTGAACTAATAGTTAGCACAGCTCATCTTTGAATAAATAATGCCAATTGTCACTACCTGCAAAGCAATGTATTGATATCATGTCTCCCATTATTATAAGATTTAAAATAATGGTGCCGAGTCCAAATGTAATTCACACATAAATAGAAACTGAATTATCATACCAGAAATGTGAACATTCTAAGAACTTTGTGCTGGCAAAAATAATAGAGCAAATTAAAAATAATTTTATGGAAGGAAATTCTAGGAAGCATTAAAGAGTGGTTTGAAATAAGTTGTTAATTAATACTAAAATTGGTAAAAGAAAACATTTTGGCACATCGCAAACATGAAGGAAAAATAGAATGCTATGTTTGCCGTCTTTGATGAATGAATGATGAATGAAAGTGGATTTCAGTTTTATTTGTCAGATAATATTAAAATGTCAATAAAATGAACCAATGATTAAGAATAATTTCTTTTGACATATTTTTCATGGACTTAGGAAATAGTCTTATTAATGAAAGCTGAAAACAAGTACACAAACTCACTTTACAATTAATGGAATTCTGTGAGAGATCATTTTCTTCAAGTCATATATAGCTATATCAAGACCACATTGTATGAATCAATAGCATCAGGAATTAAGAATGTTTAAATTTCATATTAGAAAGCATACAAAAGATGCTATTAGTATTTGATAATGCAAAATAAAATATCCATACAGTAATATATTACACATATTGGTAATTATTTCAAATATAATAAGAGCTAAAAAAAAATCAAGTTTTTTTTTTTTTTACTACTCAGAAATTTCTTTGTGCTGGGCTGGAGAGATGGCTCAGAGGTTAAGAGCATTGCCTGCTCTTCCAAAGGTCCTGAGTTCAATTCCCAGCAACCACATGGTGGCTCACAACCATCTTTAATGGGGTCTGGTGCCCTCTTCTGGCCTGTAGGCATATACACAGACAGAATATTGTATACATAATAAATAAATAATTTTCAAACCTCAGGTTGTCAAACAAAAAAAAAAGAAATTTCTTTGTGGTCAGGAATAAGAAGGACGAGGGACGAGGCTTAGAAATGATGAATTTTATGAGGGTAAGCCAAGTTATCAAACATGGAGTTTCAAATATTCATTCAAAAGCCTTCATGGCTCATGGAATTTTCACTTCTTGTTTGTGAACTGTCATCTATTTTTGTATGATTTAATATCCTTATAATTACAAACATATTACTCATATTTCCTGTAACAATGGGTTTCCAGAAAGTGAAACTCACAGAGCAAGAGGTGGCCTCTCTCTAATAATGAGGTAAAGATGGAACCTTTGGCACACTGGTACAAAATATGGCCCCTCCTCAGCCCTGGGGGAGGGCATCTACATTCACTGAATACATCCATTTTACTTCCTATAGGTGAATCACTTAGCCCACTTTTTCTTATTCCTCACATCTGCAGAGATCAACATTATCATTCTTCAAGTCATCAATGCAGTTGAAAATTAAATAGTTGGTTTTTGTCTGAAGAGACAAACAGAAGGGGGATAATAAAGAAAATAAATAAATGTGAAATGTTGACATGAAGAACAAACATACTTACCAAAGTAGTGCCAAACCTTTGTGTATGGGGGTTTTTATTGGAATATAGAAGACGCAGAGTCTGGCTTATTTAAATGGAATAGAAAAAGAAGAAGAAGACTTTCATCAAATAGCAAGACGTCCCATACTTTTTATAATTTCACAAAAGTAACTACTAAGGGTAGCGCATTTTGGGTAAATCATATTAAAAAGAAAAAGAGTGAAGATATTATTATAAAGATAGATAATAACTTGCCCGAAAGATCAAAATATATTGTGGATAATTAGTTCCTCAATCAGGTTATAAAGATGGCATAAGGCTAAGATAGAATGATCTCCAATAGTCACTAGAAGTCTTATTACAGAAAAGACAGAGCATTTGATTAACGTTTAAATTGCCTTAGGACAATCTAGAAGCTCAGAAGGTTAAACCAGGGGTGCTTTTTGCTGGACTCTTAGATAAATCAACAGTGGATAGTTTGGAAATAACTGCTCCATCTTGCACTAGAAACGATTAAAGTGCTCAGTGAATAATCCACCTCATACAACAGAAAGAAGGTGTTGCTCTTAAACAAAAATAACTTGTACTCCAAGGTGACAAGCCGTAAAATCTGATGCATCATATCAGGGGAAGGTACAATGAGGTCCGCAGTCTCTCCGGATTTCTGGTTCCATTTTCCTTTAGAGGAAGGCATCTTTGAAAAGCTAAAGCAGAAAGAATTCTAAGCTTATTCTGAATTCTAAATTAGAACCATTAAAAACACAGTTTTATGGATTATACTTTTAGCATTACTTTCATAAAATTATTTGATAATTGATTTGAGCAATTTTCTATTTAATGACAAATTTATGGATAAGTTTTGTTGTGAGTTCACCCATTACACCTAAGTCATTGAGCCTTGTTTTACATCTGTCTAAGAACCAAGATTAAATAATTAAAGACAAATATTGTAGAGACAGGCTATAAAATATTTATACATAGGTTTACATGTGGGCACATGAACACACAAATGTGTCTATATATTTTATCCCCAAAGACCCAAAGTCATTCCACCATCATATGGGCTCAGTGAATTCAGGCATGATTCAAGAAAGGAAGCAATGCCATGAAAAGTGGGTAAATTTATTCTCTTAATCACTGTCAAATTTTTCCAAAAAACATTCAGTGTGGCTGTAAAATCTGTTCTCTAATATGATTTTTGAGTACACCTTCATACATGTTATATATATAATGAAATATCAGAGGTGATTACACAGTAGGGAGTGATTTACAAAGTTTCTAATTCTGAGGCTTTGATCCCTCATCACCTGGAGGGAGACATTTTTCAAAATGATCTGATATTTCTTTCTCATAGAAAATGGATTTGACAGTGCCTACCTTGTTCAGTCTCTGTCAGGTCTTCATGAAATCTCTGTTATCACTGGGTAGAAGCACATTTCAAAAGAGCTAATCCACAAAAGTTCCTCATTAAATGGTATTGCTATCCATCAGACTATTCAGGATCAGATTGCAAGGCCTTGCTGTCTTCTTACATGAAGCTTTTCTGTAGAAACAAGCACAGCAACAATGCAGTTTTCTGAAATTGTAATAATACTTTGAAGTTTTATCTAAATACATCTTGCTCTCCAAGCATTCAAAACAGTAACTGGAGATACAAAGATGGTCTGTAGATAGGAATAACACAATTATTCCAGGATTCTAGATGAAAATATAAGAAACGCCCGATTAGAGGTGACTGTGACACTTGCTGGGATGGCATTGACAACAGTGACAAACAACACTACAGCACAGTACTCTACATCTTTTCTCAAAAATATTTCCTATGATTTTTAAAGATGATTGTTAAATATTCTGAAGAAAAACTTGGAAATATCAGATCCATCTTTCTAAAACCAAAATTTAAAGACTGATATCTCACATATCTGGTGTCCGTGTATGCAGTTAGTCTTAGGTCTAACTCTTCCCTGCCTCAGCTAGGTTAAGGGAGAGTTTTAAGTTAGGTTCCTTGAATTGGACAAACTCCTAAAGCAGACTGTGCTCTCATCGATGAACAGGCACATTGTTGAAAAGCAGTTGGTGACCAGTTCCATACAGGGGTCAGGGGAATGCATAACTGCCCTTTCTGTGTCAGGTAGGAACCACGTCAGTAGGATGGAAGTTTTGAAATCGGAGTTCTTCCTGCCAGGAAGCATAGATCAGAGGATTTTCAAAAGCTCTCATTTCATTCCAGTAAAAAATATTATCCACTTCCTCCATTAGGTAGATAGTTGATTGTGAGTATTGTACTTTGGGGGCTTAAGCTGTTTGAAAATGGGAACAATGGGCATATGGGTTAGGTTTAGGTTAAGCCAATGTAAGAGATAAGCTAAAAGGTCTTTTTCATTTTCTGAAGTTATGCACAAGAGGAAACACTTCCAATCCAATTTTTTAATTCCTTTCTCAAAGTCACTTCTTATTTCTGCAACTTACCACCTCTCTTAAGTAACAAGATCAAGAACACCTAGCTAGAAACAGACAAAAGGCAGGAAGTCAGGAAAAAATGCAAAATATATGAATGCATATGTACATTTGTTTGTGTGTGTGTTCTTAATCTACTTTTTATTCTTAAGCTGTAGAGCTTAGTATTTGTTGAAAGTAGAAAGTTTATTACAGTGTATTCTTTTTTTAAAAAAATCACATATTGAGACAATCAAATTCAAGAAAAGATTTCTAATCTTGTGCAAAAGGATCATTTACTTAATGTGTGAGAGATTTAAAAATAGCTGAAATGTAGATTGATTCTGTCTCTGTCTATAGTAAGTCTCCACTTATTGAATCCTATGGTACTTAATTTAAATGAAACCGAATGATGATCTGAAATATGGTTGAAGCCAGTCATTTTATTGTGTGTCTCTGTTCAAGGCTATTTGATTATACTGTGGCTAAGTAATTGCACTAATGTACATGCAAAGCAGATTTTTTTAGGTTATTCAATAAATTACTTGGACTGTTGTTCGATGCAATAATATTTTTTTCAATAAAATGCTTAACGGTATAGGTATATTAGTCATGTATTTATAACAAAATTTAAACCAAAATATAAGGATTAAATCAAGTATGAAATGGTGTGAAAGTATTCTTTATTTTACACTGTTGGACCACAATACATTTAACATTTTATTTATAACTGTATATTTATAGTATATATTTAAATGCTTGGATTTCTTAGACTATTTCTTACCATTTGAGTGTTATCAAATAAAGCTGTTTCCTCAAACTCAAAATAAATACCACTTAAAAAATTCTAGAGATGTATTTGTTGCTGAAACATAATACAGATAATATATAATGTCCTATATTTTCTTTAAAAATGTAATCCAACAATTTGTAATGATTTAACAATAGTATAGCTTTCAAAATGTATTATCTAACAATATAATACAAAGTGTTTTTTTAGTACATGTATAATTATTGTAATGTGAATTCTGAAATATTTTAATTAAAAACTTTAATTTTATCTCCAAATAATAATTCTGAGAACTTTGACTTTCTAAATAATATTTTAATCAAATATGATGAATACTGTGAGAATTAATTTGAGATTCCACTTAACTATCATTAATTATTTACAAATTTAAAAAATTTTGTCTATATATCTTTTAGGACATCTATAAGGACCTTCATTTCCTAATTCATAGTATGTTATTTCTGCCCTCTCAAACCAAGTGTGCTTAGAACTGGCTATTCATAGATTATTTTAATTCTTCTTCTTCTTCTTCTTCTTCTT
>PVIU01025996.1:0-22747 GCA_004026605.1 Ondatra zibethicus | reverse complement strand
GGGCTTGTGAGCTAAGTGCTTAGTGACCTTTATTTTATAGCTAGGGTCCACTAATGAGTGAGTACATACCATAATCATCTTTCTGGGTTTGGGTTACCTCACTCAGGATAGCGTTTTCTATTTCCATCCATTTGCATGCAAACTTCAAGATGTCCTTGTTTTTTACCGCTGAGTAGTATTCTAATGAGTATATAATCCATACTTGGGCGCTGATAATCTTATCAGTGCCCCCAACCAGCCGGAAGTAGCCTGGAATACTATGCCCACATTCCCAAAAAATGGACTATGGATATTTTCCTTTTTTTAAAAAAAAAGAGGGGGAAGTGGTGTTGGAGAATTATCTGTATTCTGTCAATCATGTTTTAAATAAACGCTGATTGGCCAGGCAGGAAGTATATGTGGGAAAACCAGACAGGAAGTAAAGGGGGGGGCAGAAGAACAGGAGTATTCTGGGAAGAAGGAAGCTCTTT
Source organism: Ondatra zibethicus (assembly GCA_004026605.1). Taxonomy (NCBI): domain Eukaryota; kingdom Metazoa; phylum Chordata; class Mammalia; order Rodentia; family Cricetidae; genus Ondatra; species Ondatra zibethicus. Next base: position 22,277 of record PVIU01025996.1, on the reverse strand, counting down.
CCCCAGTTCTGCCCAGACCACCAAAGAAGCAGGATGTGACCTGCCCCGCTGAGAAAGGTACTGAGCCATGCGGCTAACATAGATAAGAATGATGGGTTAATATAAGCTACAAGAGCTAACAAGAAGCCTGAGCTAATGGGCCAATCAGTTTATATCTTATAGAGACCTCTTTGTGATTTTCTTTGGGGCTAAACAGCTGTGGGAACTGGGAAGGACAGAGCCCCAACAAGCAGGCCCTCATGTTACAGTTGTTCTGCATCTGACCTCTTCTTCCAGACCTGTGGACATGCAAAAGAGATGCTCACCGGTCCTTGGGCATCATCACTGCTACATAGGCTGATACCACCTCTCCTTCCCTGAGCCAGGGAGGGTGGAGTGTGAGAGAATAAAGGGGCAGCTTGAGGAAAAAAAAAAGGCAGGAGGAGAATGAGACAGGAATCAAGAATGCAAGGGCTCAATGTGGGGAGTGAAACCTGGGATGGGAAGGGTTGTATTGGAGAGGGAGAACCTTTCAGCTGACTCTGTGTCTTCCACATCCAAAGCCCAGCACCACTGCCTGTCAGCAGGCTCCCTGGGAAACGATTTTCAAGCATGTGTATTTAGTTATTTTAGGGGTACTGGTGTGTTTAGTTATTTCTCTGGTGCTGAAATTATCTCCCAGCGTACTTCACTCATTTATGAACCAGGCTGTAGGTGGCATCCCCTTACTCACATGTGAATGCTGACATGGACTGGAAAGAATTTTGATGGAAAGTAGCATCCAACACAGACCACATCTCCATATTTACAAGGCAGAATTTTCCATTTCTGGGTAATTCGCAATAAGGAATGCTCTCTGTCCACCCTGCCTCTTATGGGTGTGTTGGTAACTTGGTAAACAGATACTGTGCTGGGACTTGTGGAAAGGGTATTTTCCATTATCTCATGAAGGCTTAGAAGAGACGGTGAGCAAGCAGCCATGTTACCCTGGGTAACAGAGCAAGGATGGTTTCCCTTTGCAGGTCCATAGCACAGCCTCTTAAAGCAAAACAAAATAAAATCTGGCACTTCCATGTGTAGCTTCTAGCTTTTGTAAATTACTTATTTGGCTTTTGGGGGCCATTCCAATGAGAAGGAGACACACTTTTGTCGCATTTTCTCAAAAGAAAATAATCTTCCAGTTTTTAGTGTGTCGTTCTTACCTGTAGTCTTGTCTTACTTTATATACAATGAGACTAAGTAGGGATGTGGTTTGGTTTGCCCACAGGAAAAGCAGGTCCAAGACATGGGGATAAACTCACAGCAGCAAGCCAAAGGAGGAAAAATAAAAATAAAAATCTCAACTGCTTGAGGGTGGGGAAAACCTTCTATGTAAACAACGTCCTGGCGATTCTTAGAATGCAGCTTCCCCTCCCTCGCTACTGCAAGGAGCAAGCCAAATTCATCTACCTGGGAAGCTATGCTGTGAGACCTTAAGTTTTCCACCAGTAAAGATTAAAATCGTGTCAGGTAGGATTTGCCATGTGTTCATTATTGACCTTGACATTGGTTAGAGACTAGTTATTATTCACTCTCTGTAGAGTGAGTGGTAGTCAGAGAAAGAATTTTCCTCTCTAAGGGAATCCAAGCAAAAAGTCCATGCTTGTTTCTTTAAGGAATGCCAGTGTCTGTAGCATGCAGAGTTAGAGAACGGTCTTGGATCTCTGTGCTGCCTATCACAAACAGGGCTGACTGATACTGAGGTGTTGGATCTTAGCCTGGGGAGAGAAGGGATTTGTATTACCCTAAAGAGAGAGCATGACTGCTGTGGGCATTTCACCAGCGTAAACCTCAGCCTTCTGCATATAGGATGAAAAGCCTTTCTTGTTTAGCTGTGTTAAAAACATTGACAGAAAATGAGTCTGATTCTAATACCAAGCACATACACACACACCATTCGTAAAATATTGATGGGCATTTTTGCCTTTGTGTAGATTCTAGAAGCCTTTGTTGGCTCTTGGGCCGATTAAGGCAGATGTTTGCAGAATGTGTAGCATGGGCATAGACTATAATACAGACCACTGAATTTCTTGGTTGTATTTTTGCGGCTGGATGGATGGCTTCACAATTCCAATAACTGCTGAGAGCTTGACACGGCTCTGTTCTGGTGCTCTCAAACTGGATGAAATGTGAGCAATTTCTTCCCCATGGTTCTCTTTGCTGTAGGAGCAAGGAGAACTTTTGAATTTCATAGGGTTTCTTTGAAGCTCTAGATCCTGACAAAGGAAAATAAACTTAGCAGAAGAACAGACATCCTGGACCAGAAGGATGGACAACACTGGACCAGAAAAACAGCCAACACTGGATTCAGTGAGAAAGAAACTGGCTAGTCTGGCTGAGTAGATGGTTTTCAGACAGAAACCACATGGGTGTGTCCAGTCCTGTAAATCCCAACCTCTGTCATCACCTCCACTAACCTGCTGAGATGGTAGCTTTGGGCTGGTTCAGACTCCCACTTTTTTTGAAATTAATTATTATTTTTTTACTTATCACTATAATTCTATAACTTCTTTATTCTTTCGAAATCAATTCATATGTTTGAGAAACATAAACTAATAAGTTTTTTCAGTTTTCCTTTATTCCCTATTTTACTGAAAATTAGCATAATGGTAGGACAGTATCTCCTGTAGGTTTTGAAAAATATTCAATTCATTTTTAAATATTTATCTATATGGGTGTTTTGCCTGCATGCTAGTATGTGTAGCACCTGCATGCCTGATGTCCTACGAGGTCTGAAGAGGGCATCAGATCTCCCTGAAACTGGAGTTATAGATTGTTTCGAGCTTCCATGTTGTTTCTGCAACTCAAACCTTAGTCCTCTGCTGTTGTAGGAGGAACAGGCTGCATCCTGCCGCCTGGCTAGCTTACACCCGAAATAATCACACAGAAATTGTATTAATTAAATTATTGGCTGGCCTATTATATCTGGCCTCTTCTTGGCCAACTCTCACATCCTGATCTAACCCATTTCTACCAATCTGTGTAACACCACAAGGTCGTGGCTTACTGGGAAAGATTCTAACCAGCGTCAGTCTCAGGCAGGAGCTTCATGGCATCTGCCACTGTGCCCTTCTTCCCAGCATCCAGTTCTGTCCTCTCCACCTACCAAAGTTCCACCCTATCAACTAGGCCAAGGCAGTTTCTTTAATAACCAATGAAAGCAATGCAAATACAGAAGAACCTCCTACACCACTCTGCAAGAACAACATTGTTCTTAACTGTTGAGCTATCTCTCCAGCAACAGCTATTGAAAAATCTTAAAAGCAGAACAAACCATTTATGTTCAGTTTTAGGCCAATCTGTGACTCAGTAAGCACATCCAGAACAGGTGACTGAGACACTGTCACTAAACCCAACCATCCTTGTTGTCAGGTGTCATCTATAAGCTTGATATCCCATTTTAATTTTTAATTATCCTTCCTTCTTTTCTTTTCTTTTTTCTTTGGTTTTTCAAGACAGAGTTTCTCTGTATAACCCAGGTTAACCGAGAACTCAGAGATAATCCTGCCTCTGCCTCCTGAGAGCTATAATTAAAAGTGTGTGTCACCAATATCAGGTTTTTTAATTCCTCTTATTAGTATAAAATTAAGATGAGTTTACTGAGTTCTTGGTAGAGCAGGTTGTTGTTCTTTTTTAATATTATTTAAAGAAATTTTCATGCATTATATTTGATCATTTTATTTGCCCTTCTCCAAACTTCTCCCAGATTCTCCCCACCTCTCTTCCCACCCAACTTCATTCCCCCATATATAAAGCAAAACAAAACCAATATGACCAAACACACTCACATGTGTATGCTCACACACACACACACACACACACACACACACACACACACACACACACACTCAAAGTCTGTTTTGGATTAAGTTGGCCAACTACGTATGAGCATAGGGCCTGCCCAGAGTGTGGTTGATGTACCCAATGAGGCTCCATTGAAGAAAACTGATTTTCATTTTACAGCAGGTATCAATTGCAAATAGTTCTTCATTGGGGTGGGACTTTGTGTCCACTTCCACTTCTCAGTGCTGGGATTCTGTCTGCTGTCAACTCTCCCAGCCTTGTGCATGCTGTCACAGTCTCTGTGAGTTCACGTGTGTATCATTCCTGTAGTGTCTGGAAGACTTAGAGCCAGCTTTTCGTTCACCATCTCACTTAATTCTCACAATTGGCTAATCCTGGCCTGGTGACCATGTTTTCCAGGTTTGTTATTAGACTCAGAGGTCACCATCTGTGTTGAAAGCCACACAAGTATGTCACAGCAGAATTCCTTTAGACATAGATTGCAACTGTGTGATATTTTAGTTTTTTGTCAACCTGACACAAACTAAGGTGAGTTGTCAGAGAAAAGAGAACTTTGGTTGAGAAAATACCTCCATATTGGCCAGTGGGTAAGTCTGCAAGGGCATTTTCTTCATTAATGATGGATATAGAAGGGTCCAGCCCACCTGGGCATGTGGTTCACACTGAATGTGAACATAGGGAGCAAGCCAGCAACCAGTGATCCTCCATGCCTCTGCTTTGATTCTTGTCTCTAGGTTCTGGCCTTGGGCTTCTGCTCTGACTTCCCTGTATGATGTTTGATTCCCTGTATGTAGGATAAGACAATAGCTGAAACAAACCCTTTCCTCTCCAATTTTCTTTTGATAACAGAAACTAAACTAGGATGTTGTGCTTTGAATAAAATTTTAGGTATAAAGACCTCCATCAGTCACAAGCCCTCGGGGATGGCAGAATGACACAGGATGCGGACTTTGCTTAGGGCTTGCCCTGAGTGCTCTAAAAGGCCATATTGCCAGATGTGTGACTGGAGTTTCCTTGCTCTCTCTCTCTCTCTCTCTCTCTCTTTCTCCCTCCCTCTCTCTCTCTCTCTGTGTACACACTCACATAGTGGAGTGCACATGCCCATGTGTCCTCATGAAGAAAGCTCTCAGTCTAAGTATTAACAATATACGACTATTGTATTGCAATATGGGAATGGGCTACATGAATGCCTGATTCACTATGATTGGGCATGGTGTAGACTCTACTATGAAAACAGGTGGTTTCCTTAACTAATTTCCAGTGTTCAATTTCTATCCCCTGTCCTCTGCCTCCAAATACTGTTGTATCTATCGACTTGATACAATCATCATGAGACCCTTACTCTTCTTTTACTATGTCTGTGGTTATTGTGGGCATCCCTCCTGCACCATATTATGGATCTGGAGGATGAGTGGAAGGGGAGAGACTTGAGAAAATACCAATGCATGGCCTAGGAGACTCAGCCAGGGTACCACTACAAACATGTCTTCTGTGGTTTCCAGGAAAAGCATGCTGTAAAAGGCTGTCAGCTAATGGAAAATTGCTGGAAAGTTCATTGCCCATCCATCATCCAGTAAGTAATTGCAAGCAGCTCCTTCCTTAGCCTGTGGCTCTCTGTTATCCTGGGATTTACAAACAGTCCTTGGGACCTTTCTGTCTGAATTCTAAAGCATCAGTCACCATGTAGCTATCCAGTGGCCATGGCTGGATTCCATGGTATGCATTCCCACACTCAACCTACGCTATGGCCCATACCCTGAAGGAGAAACAAGTTTAAATTGGGGGTGGGAGGAGGGCAGCCAATAAGTAAATGCTTCATGAGAATTTAGTGGCCATAGATAAACAAATGGTCAGGCAGGAGACAGGCCAGGGTAGATCTATGACGTCAGTGTCTATAGTGGATGTTGGATTCATTATGTAGTTTCTTTCTAAAATGTTCATTGCTAGGATTGCTGGAAGTAACCTTCTAACTTCTATGCTACCTGCCCCTCCCCACTCCAGCTTCAGGGGCACATTCCCACCCAATGTCTGGTGAACACAGTAATTAGCACATTTCCTCAGCCTCAGGACAGCTTTTAAGTGTTCTTTGGGATCCAGAGATCACTATGTGGTGAACTGAGTTTGCCCTTATGGCCATCCCCTAGCTCATCTCCATCCTCCACCTGGTTCTGCTTCTCATGTTCCTGTCCTTGCCTATGTGTGTTCACAGTAAGTTTTCAAGACTCTAAATCTTAGTAAACTTCCCGTATGAATTCTCCATCTGGGAGCCTGCTTTTCAGCAACTCAGTCCATGGCCACTAAATTCTCATGAAGCAAACATATGATATTAAGAAGCCCTCACTTAAAACTATGCCTTGCCATAGCACTTCATATCAAGACACTACAGAGGGACACCCAGCATTGTCAAGATGTCAGGATGAGCATCCCTCTCTAGCCACCTTGTGCACTAGTTTGCATTTTACTTGCCTACACTCCATCATGCCAACCTTGCCTCCAGCCTACATCATTCCTGAAATCTGATGATGTTTAAATGACTACATGGGTGAACATACTGAAGAGTCATGATGGGGGTTGTCGCTTTTCAAAGACTTCTCTTCATGTATGTAACTCCTACATGCCTTCTAGGTCCTGGATGAACTTCCATTCTTCAAGTAAATTATCCAAGACCCTCAGGTTAGATCAAGATTTATGATCTCATATGACTTGTTTATTTTCCTCTATCTCAATGGCCACTACAAATTCTGCATTTCTCCATGGTGTAAGAACTGAATATTAAACTAGACTTTACTCCATTTCCAGTTGAAATGCTGGAGATTCCCAAGGGAAGGACTCATGCAGCCTCGTCTTACAACTCCCCATATGCCCAGCACAGTGCTTTGCCATGGGGTGTTAAACTAGTGTGCACTGAAGGAAGGTAAAGTGGGTAGAAGGACAGAGTGAAGGGAAACAAGAAAAGCCATGGACTAATGATTAACCATGACTCATTTGGGCAGATTTTATACAGAAATTGTCTTGGATGAACACTATCTGGTGGTTGGCAGTTGCATCAAACTTTCTAAATAGGGGGTGAGGAATTCTGGAAGGGTACCCCATTGCTCTAGCACCATTTGCTGGAAGGACTACGGTTCTTTATCAGGATGCTCTTGTTCCTCAGACAAAGATTCAGTTTGCTCTACTTATAGGATCACTCACCTGTCCCATTGTTCTTTCTCTACAGTCCTCCAATGTTGCCCTTCTCCTTCATTATTGTGTTGATTTTTATGGTGCTTTGCCTCTTTATATAAACTTTAGAGTCAATTTGCCAGTATCCATGGAATAGCTTAAGGAGTTTTTTATTAGCATTCATAAGATCTATGGATCAGATTGGGGAAAACTGACATCTTGGCAATGTTGAGTGTTCCCCTGCAGGCGTATAGAATATCTATGCATGATTTATTTCTTTGTTTACGTTGATCAAAAATTTGAATTACCCTCACACAGTTATATATATTTTCTCAGATTTAGGCCTAATTATTTCACTCCAGAATAGAAGATACTATGTGTGATTTTCTGCTTGCTTGCTTTCTTGGTTAGTTGGCATGATGGTTAGTCTTGTTTGGCAATTTGATTGGATCTAGAGTCAATCAAGAGACACTCTTCTAGGCAGATCTGAGAAGGTCTTTTATGGAAGGATCAACTAAGCAGAGACTACCCGAATGGAGAACACTCACTAGTGATGTTCTGGATATAAAGAGATTTGAGCAGAAAGCGGGGATACTGTTCCTGCCAGCCTTCACTCCTTGTTGCCTTGCTGGAGAGTGTGCCCACTCTGCTGTTGCTACTGTTTCTGCTGCTTCCATCTTCTGCTGACATCAGAACTCTCTAGCCTTCCAAAATAGTTTAGGGACCAGTGGCTCTACCGGAATTCTCCAGGCTTTTGTCATTAAATTGAGACTACTGAGGTATCCAGCCTCATATGTGGAGCAAGATGTGAGTTCTTTATGTCTCCAGGATAGAGAAAACTATTGCACCAGCTAATCCATTTGATTAAAACCAATAATGAATTCCCTTTATAATATATATTTATTCTATAAATTTTGTTCTTTTACAGAACTCATGTAGCTCTGGCTAGTCTTAAACTTAGGACCCCTGATCTTTCTGCCTCTGCTTCCCCTTTGCTGGGATTACAGGTATGCACCACCAGTTGTCTGTCGGCATGTAAGAAAGCTATTGACTTGCAGACATTACCTTAAATCCTGCAACTCTGCTGTAACTGCTTTCATTCTCAGAACTTTTTGTCAGTTTCAGTTTAATAGAATTGAAAATAGAAAATAAAGTTATCTGCAAGCAAAACCAATTTTCCTTCTTAATCCCTGGTGTATATGCTTTTTATTTCCTTTTCTAGTATCACTGTGTTAGTTAAGGTTTCTGATAAGATGTTTTGAAGGATGGTGGGAGTTGACATCCTTGCCTTGTCCCTGATCTTAGTGATAAAGTTTCTCATCAGTGATTCTGATGTTGGCTAAAGATTAGATAGCCCTTCTCCTTCTCCTCTCCTTCTTCTTTTTCTTTCATTTATTTTGTCTTGTTTGTCTTAGTGCCTGAGATAGAGGTTCACTGTGGTGGTTTGAACGATAAATATCCCCCACAGTTGAAAGCATTTGAAAAGTTGTTCCCCAAATGGTGGTGCTGTTCAGATATGTTCAGGAGTGTTGGCCTTGCCATAGGCAGTATGCCACTTGGGGCAAGTTTTGAGAGTTTAAAGACTCATGCCATTTCTAGTTTGCTCTCTTCTTCACAGTTGAAGGTTTGAGCCCTCAGCTTCCTGCTCCTGCTCCCATGCCTTTGCTCTAACATGGTGAATTCTTAAAATCTCTGGAACCCTAATTCCAAATAAACTGTTTCTTCCATAAGTTGTTTTTGTTATGGTATTTTATCACAGCAATAGAAAAATAACTCACTGTGTGGCCCAGGCTAGCCTCAGGCTCCCAATTTTCCTTACGTAGGCCCCTGAAATGACATGATTGTAGGCATGCGCGACCACGCCTGACTTTTGTAGATGTTATTTATTTAAGTTGGATAAATGAAGTCCCTACTGATCACATTTTTTAAAATCATGAACTGTTATACATTGTTTATCATAACCAGACATGAGGATATATTTTGAAAATGCATTTATAGAAAGAAGATGATCTCATGCCACTGTTTATGCTAAACATTGACTCAGAAACATCCTCTATCTTGTTACAAGGAAAGGCTTCCCCTCCCCAGCATTCTACCCACATAAACAAGTTCAAAGATCATCATGCTGCCAAATCAGGTTTTCTCACATGAAGCAGTAGGGACAATAAGCTATTGATGAACAAGATAGATGTGACCTTTACTGCTCTATCATGTGAAACCATTCACCTATATATAGCATCAGCATTTAATGGGTATTGTGATGGCCAGACAGCAATCTGTGACTACACGCATAAGGTGTGTGTGTCTGGACATTCACATATCGTTGCCATTATTCCTATAATAAAGATGTACACTGAGTCCAACAAGGATAGTGTCCTGTTTTGTTTTCCTTTTTTTCATCACAAGCCTGCAGACTTTTGTAGAAGTGAGGGGGAAATGGCCAGAGCTGATGGAAACTCCCCAGTTCCTGTTGCCAGTGTCCACTCCATCTCACCTCACTGGGACACACACAAGTGTTTACTCACTGCTATTGCCATGGGGAAAGAGCTGTGTGAGCTTGTGTTTGATGGATTTCTTTGTACTTAGCTTCCTTTGCCAAGTGGGCATCAGGTTGCTATGCCAAAAATTAACCCATATACTAATCCATTATCACCTTAATGATGCTGGTTAAGGAGTCACTCCAAAGCCTTGTAACAGCAATTGCTGATTATCTCTCGTGGTTAGCTGGCGGTCATTTGGTCTAGGCTGGTTTGGTGGGTATTTAGCTCTCCCCTACAAGTCTCTAATATTTTCCTTAAGACTTCCATTTTTCTGGCACATTCTTGTTGCAGCAATGGCCCAGGTGCAAGAAGGGAAAAAGAAATATTCACATTGTTACATTTCATAAAGCAAATACTTAACTCCTACTGTTAAGAAGTAGGGAAACATGCCCCACCTCTGGAGGAAGGACTTCAAGGTCACACAGCAAAGTTTGGCTACCAAGAGAGATGACGAACCTGCAAACCTAACTTCTATGAGCATCATAGAGGGACAACACCCTCCTTCAAGATATCCTGCCCCTTCACTCCTCCAGCATATACAGATTCCCAAGTAGTGGCCTAACTGCTGCCAGAATACAGTGGGCTGGGTGCTCTGAGCTCATAGCTGTGCCAGCACTGACACAAAGCTGCCGCTAGGACAAGCTCCATGCTCTTCACATCAATGGACACACCCAATCTTCACATCAATAGACACACCCAATCTTCACATCAATGGACACACCCAATCTTCCTGGCTGCCTACTAAGTTAATTAACGCTCTTAGAACTACCTTACAGACCAGTAAATGGATGCTAATCATTAGTGATGTGGTAAGCAGATCTTAATGACTCAACTATGGAGGACAGAGGAGAGCCTTCCAAAGGATAGTGCCTCCCAAAAGAGCTGTCTTCTCCAAGGTCCTTAATGATACCTTCTTCCCTTGTTGGAGTGCACTACTGACACTCGGACCATTCAAGCTACACAGTCTCCAGATGGGTGAAACCTATGTCAAAAATATCATCTATACCTGTCAAAGCTTCATATAGAGGAACAAAGTAGTGTCTTCGAAGGATCATGAAGAGCAGCCCAAGTCCAAGGTCTGACCCGCAGAATATTTTACAAGAAAGGGCAACAAGCTCAAGGCTTGCGCATGTGAATACTGCCCCGTTGTGCCTGGTTCAATCCGTGGGAGTTGTTGGTAGCACTCCACACCTGTTAGGGCTCAGGTTTGTTTCTTAAGAGAGCTCCAGACATGCTCTGTAGCCTTCTTCATACTGTCCCTCTCCATCCTTGTCTGCCAGGACAGCAGAAAATAAGGGCTGCATGCCTCGCAGGACGTCAGCTGGCATGGTGCATGTCTTGCTACCGGGACAAAACACTTGATAAGAAGCAGTCCAGGGAAGGAAGGGTTTATTTTGTTTTATAGTTTAAGGAGATGGAGTCCATTGTGACAGGGAAGGCGTGGCAGGGGGTGCTTGAGGCAGCTGATCACATTGAATAGGCAGCTGAGCACATTGAACTGGCAGCTGATCACATGGAATTGGCAACCAGAAAGCAAAGGAAGGCAAATGCTGGAGCTCAGTTCACTTTCCTTTTTATTCAGTCCAGCATCAGGTGTGGTCACTCACACCTTTAATCCCAGAACTCTGGAGGCCAGTCTAATCTCCACAGTTAATTTCAAGACAATCAGGACTAAATAGAGAGAACCTGTCTCAACTAGGTAGGTAGATAGATAGATAGATAGATAGATAGATATCAACAGACAAGCAAACCAACCAAATCAGTACAGGAAGTTAGAGTAGATCCCACCTCAGTTAACCCAGTTAGAAATTCCCTTACAAGCATGCCCAGCGATTTGTCTCCTCGGTCATTGTAGACCCTGTCAAGTTGGTCATCAACAGTAACCGTTACAGTGAGGGTGAAGGAAGTTGTCCTAAGTCCTACACAGTCAACAGCCTTGGCTTGATCTCAGCCTCCAAGCAGCCACATGAGCTGATGCACAAACTCAGCATCAGAACTGAGCTGAGGCCTCCCCACTCCAGTTCCTCACCCTTCACCCACCCCTGGCTCAAGCGAACTTGGCACCTCCCACCTCGTGACACCCTAGGAAGCCTACTTTCTGAGGGCAGCAGCATTTCAGTAAAGGTTAATGAGAGGAAGAAAATAAAATGTGGAGGTTTTCCTTTCCACCCTCATGTAATTGGAATGTTTTCTTCTATTAAGTGTGCTCTGGGTTCCCACCTGCCAGGATAGTCCCCCAGGAAAGTAGGAGATGACTTAGCCCTGTCTTACAGACCTCAGCTGGGGGGCAGAGGTCCTTTATTCCCCATGACGCCAGGATGGCTTTTGAACCTCCTCCTCAGGATCTGTTTATTTGTTTTTGAGCCAAGCTCTCATCAGGAGCTTAGAAAAGGCAGGAACTGCAGCCTAGGCTGTTCTAAAACTCATGACCCTCCCACTCGTTCAGCCTGTCTATCACTGGATTGCAAACATATACTAACTACCAAGCCTAGCTCATAAGGAAACTTCAAAACTGAACATTTGCCACAACAGACTCATTGCTCCGGACCCCTCAGGCCCATTATAATTTATACCTCAACAGTGCTTCCCTCCTTTCCTCCATGGCCTGAGAATGTCTGCTTGTTCCACCCACAGTGGGGGTTCTGGAGAGGAGCAGAGGCCTGGACAAGAGCCTTCCTAGGGTGTTCTTCCTGGGAGAGCTGTACTTCCTAGCCCTGAAAAGGAGTCAGTAGCTGAGTGAGAGAAGGCCGGCCAGTGGTGCAGATGTTGGGGCCTCACAGCTGCAGAGATCAGCAGGCAAACTGATCTGTCTCAGGCCCATCTCTCAAAGATTTGACTGTACTTTATTTGTGGTGTGTTCCTCTGGGAAGAGGGCCTGCCCTCAGTAATGACCACAGCATGGAGATAGACAGAGGGCAAGCCCAGGGATTCCCAGTCAGCTACACCCACAGAGGAAGCACACTGTTGAAAAGATTCTCTGAGGTCCTCAAGGATCCACTCACATTTGCAGCTGAAGAAACTCCAGGGAGTGCACAGAATATTCCATAGTCTTCCTATGTTCCCAGAGAGGTGGAGCCTGAGACCAGCAAGGAGGAAGGCACTGTGTTTGGGAAGTGGCCATGCATGCCCCTAGGGTATAAAAGAGGGAGACACAAAAGGGAGAATAAACCCCTCACCCTGCAGACAACTGAAGTTCCATTCCACAGGAGTCCCAGGTAACTGTACCCATAGTGACTTTAAAGTTTCAGGGCAAACAAGTATGGCCTTCACCCACCCTCACTGTGGAAGCATTCCTCCTGGGGCTGGTCCTCAGTCTCTGAAGCTCCATCTGCACAGAAGCCAGAGAACAGCCTTAGGCAAAGATGCCCGCAGAGCCTTTGCACACGTATGTCTGCAGGTAACCTCCAGAGGCCGAAGGACATGGCTGGAGCCAGGCACCTTCTGCCATTCCCCTCCTTTTCTCATCTTTACAGGTGCCTGTGAGAGGATGAACACGGAACTAGAGATAAATGGTGTAGGTGCCTTACCCCCTCCGCTGGCGGTCTTTACATTGGAGTCCTCATCAAAGCAGAAGAAAGAATGCCTGACATTCCTATGACCCCTAGAGTGCACCTACACACTGGAGGTCACTGACCCTAGTCCTTGCCATCTCATTGGTACCCATCCCTCCCATTATTTTTTTTTTTAGTACTATATTCTTATTTTTGAAATATCTTGATGTTTTTAACTGAAATAGAATTGCATCTCTTTTCCCTTCCCTTTCCTCCTATTGCCTTTTCCAGGAACCCTCTCTCAAACCCCTCCCATGTCACCCTTACTCTCAAGTTGATAGCTCCTTTTTCTTTGATTATTATTGTTGCAGACATATATGCACACACACGCACACACACACACATAACCTGCTGAGTCTGTTTTTGTTTGTGTGTATATGGTTTCAAGGCTGAACACTCTGAACTGGACCACAAATGGGGGCTTATCCCTGGGAAAGACTAATAGTCTTTCTCCCAGCAGTGAGCAGTTGCCTATTGTTCTTTGTTTAAGGGTGAGACCTTGAGGAGAAAATTTCCCACTTCCACATCGATATGTCCATTGATATTGCCATTGTTCTAGTCTTGCTTATACAGCCACTTCTTCGAGAGACTGTTTCACAGCAGACTTCTTGGTATTCTGGTTTTTATAATCTCTCTGCTCCCTCTTCCCAGGTGTTCCCTGAGCCACAAAAGCCAATATAGAAAATTAAACATAGATGTGTATTGTGTGTGTTTGTGTGTACATGTGTGTGTATTTGGCCACTTAATTTAACAATGGCTCCCACAAGAATCACAGACTAACAAAAACTCCAGCCTCAGACATGAGAAACTTCCTTTCAAGAACTTGTTCAGGGTAGCCCAAGTGACTCCCAAAACAATATAGATTAATGATGTCACCCTTGGTTGCCCCCCAGGGATTGAGGGTGGGACTGTATTGCTGAAGACATGGTCCACTTAGGACACAGAAGATTTGAGCTGGATGTGACTTGAAAGCTTCTTGTCTAGCTTCCATGATTCCAGAAAATACTATGCAAGCTGCTAAGGCAAAGAAGGAGTTGCAATTGAAAAGCCCCATCCAGCTACAAAGCCTCTGAACCACGACAATTACCAGCACAGTAAGATATGCATAAAGGTTCATTGAGTGCCCCATATCAGTGGCAACCAACAGCTGTCTAAGTGTTCTTAATGCCCATTCAACAGGAGGGAAATCATGCCTGACACTGGAAATCTAGCCGGCTTCCCATGGCTAGTAAGGACATGAACCTTAGAAAAGAATTAACCAGCACCACTTTTCTAGACTCGATAATTCCTTACTATGTTCTAAATCTTATTGTTATTCACCCAGAAACGTACCACTCATCAAAGAAGCCTCTCTTTACGTCACAGAAAACCAAAACTGGGCAAAGTTCAAAAATCGACGGATCATGGGGAGCCTAGCTTCATCGACATCACCCCTCCATTCTTGAAGTTGAAGTTGGTCCCCTTTTGTCATAGCTACCTAATCCATAGAAATAGCAAATAAGCATCTTCATGTTTTGGCAATGGCTGCTTGGAGCTCAAGGTCCCTCCCTGGATTGGTAGGAGGTAGTGCAGTATAGGGAGTGACTCAAGATCCTGCTGGGAAGCAGAGGGTGAAGGGTGCACCATGTACAGAATCTGACCTGACTCCTTGCCTCCTTTTTTTTTTCTCAGAAACAGAGTTCTGGGAAAAGGGCACGTACTGAACATATTTGGGGGAGTACAGGAGACAGGGCTTGTCTGATACGAGTACTCTAAGGTCAGAGAAGTTGCCATGTGCCAGGCAGGTGCAGCCCAATCCAGCCTGGGGTGAAAGCACACTCAGTCCATGTTTGTGGAACTTGACTGCTCTATAACAACAAATGGGGGAAGTCACAGCATGGAAAGAGAGACAGAAAAGCTTAGGGATGGCACAGGCTTGGATCATAGTTTGGCTTCAGCTGACCCTAACTCTAAAGACTCTGTTAGAAATCTCCTGACTCAGACTCATATTTTTATCCATGTGAGTCTTCTACAGCCCGCTCATGAAAATACAAACCAAATTTTGCATTGGTTGGTGGTCAAAATCTCGTGGGTGTCTAAACTGAGTTCCCAAAGGTGCTGGAGTCTGATGAACATAGTTCTTATACTAGATTTCCTTGGGGTCCTTAATCAGCATTGTACTGCATGCTTGATTCTTTCTCACATGGAAGATTTCCTTCGTGGTCATCTTTCAGAATCTCCTCCATCAGGTGATGAACAGGTAGGCTCTAAGATCTCTGTGTTCCTGGGGGTATAGGTCCTAACACTCTAGTGGTCTTTCTGGAGGGGCAGAGAAGAAGAAAAGACAGCTCCCTGGGGAGAGAGACAGTCCAAAGGCTGCCCCCACTTTAGTCAAGATGGACTATAGATTTGCCAAAAATATGCCCCAACTTCTTTATCCAAACAGACTCTGTGTCCTGAGATTCAAGTATGGTGCCTGCACAATAGGACAGCTTCTTTTGGCTAAGGGAGTAAGGGTCCACCTATGATGCAAGTTTAAAAATGGTCTGTTTGAAGGATGGTTTTGTGAAATTGATTTGGAGTCATCAAAAATTCCAGGCCACAAAACATAAAGGAAGATGAGAGTTTCTCCGTGTTACAGGGGCCAAGGGGATGTCCGCACTCTGCAGCTGGAGCCGGGCTCTGTTTCTTCTCAGATGCTATTGGGATCATGAGTGAAATATAAACAGGGTCTGTAGATTAGATCATAGGTTTGTGTTGGTCTTAATTTACTGATTTGGATAATGTTTAAAGTTAGTGCCAGAATGTTCTTGTTTTCAGGGACACACGGGAACATATAAGGAATACAGTGGAAAAATAGAAAGATGGTAAAAAAAAAAATTCACACTTGGGGAATCTGAGTGAGAGCCAGATTTGGGCATTCTCTGTACTTCCCTTTATAACAATTTTATCAGTCTGAAACAATGTTATTTTTTAAGTGTTTCTCTACAGAGCCACTTTAACCATTTTAACTAACATAACACTTGCAAGTATTTACAGGGTACAGTGTGATACTTCAATAGAAATGGCTACTTTCAACGAAGTGGCTTCTTTATCCATTGCCTACTTTTGTCTCTATTATCTATCCTCCTTTCAGCAGGTCCTAGCTAAGCTTCACACTATTCCCCACGTGCTGAGCTCTCAGGATTTGCCAAGCTGTGCTGCCCATCTGACCTGAGTACGCCATTTTGTAAGTCATGTGCCCCCTTTTAGGGCTGCTTTCACTGCTCCATTTGAGCTTCTTGTGCTGCCTGCTGTGCTGGGACTTCCAATTTCTGTCAACGACAATACGGCTAGTCACAGCTCCTGCCCATTGAGGAGCCATTCAGAAGGCTCGATTAGATGAGGGTCACTATGCCCTGGTCACTGAGGGGCTTGTTTATCATTCCTCTTCCTATTCTTGACTTTTTTTTTTCTGCCGTTGATAATCTGAATTCTGCCCGTTCCTGGGCTGTGTTCTTCCTCCAGAGCCACGGCCAAGCCTGCATTTTTCTGTGAGTGGGAGGAGCCAGATGGTCCTAGGGACCAACAGCTTTCACGGGATCAAGGAACAACCTGGAGAGTATTGCCTAACATTGTAAGCATGTATAGGGAAAGGAGAGGTCCCAGGTGGGCACCAAGAGCAGATGACTAGTCTCTGCGAGGTGATGGTCTACCTCACTTTATAGTCTTAAGGTCCAACCTGGACACAGAGATGCAATGTTTTGCCCCTGTGGGTCACAAGCACTGTCATCTCTCCGCTTCTCTGTATTTAATGGTTTCCTTTTAAGCTGTTGAGCTCCGACTGCTAAACTTAGGTGACCCTATGCCATATTTGTCAGAACATGCATCCTTGATGTATGCAAAGTCCATGTCTTCATAAGCCTTGGACTTGCTCTGCAATCAACCGTGGCCGTTTCTCACGACTGCTGACCAGCCTCTCCTCCCTGCTACCCCACCATCACCCTGATTCACCTCTGCTGGAATGCCCTCTCAGTCTTCTCTACCACGCCTGGCTCCAATGTCAAACCCTATCCTTGGTTTGTTCCGTATCTCCATCAGTGCCCATCCTCCCAGGGAGCCTTCTGAGCTGTTGCCAGAATTCAGCTGTCATATCCAGCAGGGTGGTAACCTCCAGACGGAACAGCAAACCTGCACCACAGAGCAGAGCTGCCATTGTGGTCTGAAGCTCAGATAAGGTTAATTAAATCTCATGCTCTGTGGTTCAGAAAGCTTTCTCCCATGCTTGGGGCTCCTGGACTGTCTGCAGCCAGCCAGCTGCTGGCTCTGTACTGTGGGAGGTTCAGCCTTCAGAGCTACCCATGCCGAGGGGGGAAATTCCATCCCATAAGGGTCAGGGAAGTCAAGTCCATGCTGTCCATGTCATGTGATCCTGTCTGTTCTTTCCCTCTAAGCAGCCAGGGAGTCAGTAGTGTCTGTGGGGGGCAGCGGGGGGGGAGGAGACGGGGGTAGTGTGCGAGTAATGGTGAGTAGGGGAGAATCCGCAGCAAGCATGCCTGAATTCGGAACATCTGGGAATGGTTCTCAAGGCCAGCAGCTGGCCTAGTCCTGCTGCTGGAGAAGCTTACACGGTCTCTCTTCTTTCATAGGTACATGGAGACTCTGGGTGAGAAGAGCCCTAAGCAAACTTCATGGGTTAAGGTTGTCTAGCACAGCAGACCATACATTTACACCCTATATAAGCTCCAAATGAAGCCTTTGCAGGTCACTATGGGAAAAAAAAGTCTATGTTTGCAAAGTAAACACTGAATATATGTCACACATTTCGTTCCTTTTCAAATGAATCTGACGCCTCATGAAATGAAGTAGTCAAAGCCTACGTCATCCTCTGGGAAGTTCAGAAATGTGTATGAAAATACAAGTACCCTTTCATATACATATACTGACACACACACACACACATGCACACGCAGAGAGAGGTGGAGAGTTAATTAACTTTGGAGTGTTCTTATTCTTCCGTTAAAACAAAATGATGGAGAAAATTCCTCTTCCTGTATCATTTATTTGGAGACTCCTACAAAGGTAGCCTCTATAATTCCCTGTCTGATTCAAAACTGAAAACCACTTTTATTTTTTTAAGTGTGGGGGCATTCAAATGGCCTTCAGGCAAATCTCCTTCTGCAGTAAAAAGAAAGCATTAAATCAGATGGCTCCAGGTCTGTGCTCCCTGGAACCTGGGAATCTTCACACAACAACACCACTTCTCTTTTGCCAAAAACATCTCTCCAGGAAGAGCAGGTGACAGCCAGCCGAATGAGCCTGCTCTAGAAACCCTAGACCCACAGCACATGTTACCCTGGGAGTGCTGGAGACTTTAATGCGACCATTTTTAGCATGTGCTGAACCATCACTTGAGCCAGACCCTGTCCTTGTAGCCTAGGGCTAGAAGTACAGTCATTAGGAACATCTAGTTCACTGCCTAGAGCCATGAAGTCCCAAGCTGTCTGCATCAGTAACAAACCTAGGCAGAATACAAAGGCTCTGTGAGGCGAACATGTTGGAGTTGAACAGCTAACGAGAATAAGATATTATTGATAAGGATGAATTGTAAAGCTAGCTTATTCATAGGAAAGAACAAAATAAAAATTAACAATAATAATAATAAAGTGTCATTTATAACCTTCCTGCCATAAAAGTATGAAAAGTGATAAAACTTAGAAGTATACCAGTAGGTTTCTTTCCAGCTTTTCCTATGCCTGTACCCATACAAATTGTTGTAATTGTGTCAATAGTAGCAAATGATAATACTGGTAATTGACACTCACAATATTTCCAAGCACAGTGTGGTATTTTGATACATAATAAATGTGCAAAGATGAAGTCAGGACAATCAGCGTTTTTATTTTCTCAGTTCTTCATCATTTCTTTGTGTTGGGTTCTCTCTTCCGGCCATTTTGAAATACCCGGTGAGCTACTGTTACGTATAGTTGCCCCACTGTGCAGAGAACACTAACACTTCATCCTCCTGAAGACCTTTGCCTCCCATCCCCTCATCATCTGCAGGGATGGAGACCTCTGTTCTACTCTCTACTTCTGAGACAGTTTCCTAGCAGAATTAGAACAGTAAGTCTCATCCATATCTGTCTTCTGCTTCCCTTCAGCATTCTAGTAAACATTTTCCCATGACAAGATGAAGATTTCTCAGCAGGGCTAAATTCTGATATAAGTAGAAATGGAGAAACACTTTGGCCTTTGAGATTTACTTTGACGGGTGTCCATTGTTTCCTGGCCTGTTCCATGTCCATGACATAGATCAAATCCATCACTGCACAGAGAAGAATAAGGCCTTAGTCAGCACCTGCCCTCAGCCGTCCTTGCTGCTTTCTGACTAAGAGAGCAAGTCAGTGGGCAGGGCTTACTCAGTGGTGTAGTGGCATTTCGTTTTTTTTTAATAAATAAAACTTGCCTGAAGTTCTAAGAGTAAAACAGCCACACTGGCCAGCCTTACAGACCAGGGTGCAATAACACACACCTTTAATCACACTAGTTGCTATAGAAACTGGGTGGTGCATGCCTTTAATCCCAGAATTAAAGAGGAATATAAAACAGGAGGAGATGGCTCTCAGTCTCAGGCTCATTCTGAGATTTCTGGAGGCAGGATCGCCATTTCGGACTGAGGTCGAGGTAAGAGCCAGTGTCTAGCTGTTTTGTTTTTTGGATCTCCAGATTGAACCCCAATTTCTCTCTCTGAGCTTTTATTAATTGTGCTTCACAGTGGTTCTTCTGTGTGAGGTCAATAACATTCCATTTCCTTAAATAAAGTAATGTTTTCACTTGTCTAGAGAGTTCATTCATTCCCTTACTCATCATTAAAAACAAACTCATTAAGACCATAACCTTGTCCCAAGAAAGACCTGGGGTTACCATGAAAGCAGTCTCAGTCTATGCCCCAAGAAACTACTTTTGCCAAAGTAATACTGTTTAGGTCTATTCATTGCAAAGTGACAAAGAAAACACACAAACTCTAATATGCAGCCTTAGAGGCAGTCTGGCCGAATTATCTCTTATTATAGTAAGACAAACAAAACCCAATGACTGTGGGGACCTAGCCAGGGTCTCACAGTTAGTCTTAGCAGCTAAGAGTCTTCAGAGCAGGCATTAATTTCTGAACCACATATATTGTTTATCTTGAGGAGCAACCATGCTAACAAGTACCCCAGATCTACTTCTATGAAATGTTCATTGACTGGAAAAGAGACATGGTAAGAAGGGCCTCTGTTTGGCATACAGTGGGTTAAAAGTTAAACAGACCCCTTCCCTGCAGGACTTATGTCTATGTACAGTATGTTCCATCATGGGGAGGAGGTTATGCATCTGTTTCCCAAAAGTGTTTCACAGGACATATGTAAAACACAGTTGGGAGAACCCTGTTCTGAAATTGCTGCTAAGCAATTCAAACTCAAAGAACATTGCTGAAAATGCCTTTTGAACGACAAATTGCTTAAAGCAGAAATCACTGTTCTTTCTTAAGAGCACAGCAAGCAGTTTCAAATTTGCAATTCTGCTGTTCACATTTGATTAATAAAGAGCCTTTATAATCAGTAAAACTGAGAGTCTGTTAAGAACTAAGATTAGCTGATGAGTGTCTAAAGGAGACTAAATACACGGTCCACAGTGGTACTCCATAGTCTTCAACTGACCACCAATATTTCGTTCCCTCTTTCTTCCTCTTATTCATAAAACCCTGGTCTCCAGACACTTCCCAGCCTCTCCTGCAGTTTGTGAGGCCATGGGGTGGTATTCTGACTGGTGGAATTGACCAGAGTTAGTATGTGTGCCCTCCAGGGCTCATCCTTCAAGGGAAATTGCTTATATGTTTTCCTTCCTTTTCTGTGTTGATCATCTCTCTGGGCAAGAAAGAAGTAAGCCTCCCACTCAGAGCATCTAGACCTACCTCTTCACCAGCACACTGCCCTCTCCTTTGTATATTTTAAAAGATTCTTGCCCACCTTGTCGTATTTGTATCCTTTGGGTCTGGCCTGTGGATATCAGAGAACTCACTTTGAGTCATGAAAAAAAAATTAGTTGTTCTTGAAGTTTTGACAGTGGTACTACCATCTTTTATCTCTTTAGCTCAAAGCACATATGATCTGTATATTTTTAAAAATCTAACTCAGGCTGACTTTGCATGGAGTGTGTGTTTAAATCATTGCAAGCTATCTTCTCTGACTTCAATTTTGTACTCTCCATTTCCTGTTTAGTTTTCTTTTTTAATTTTAAGTCTCAAAAGAGCTTTAAATGCTACGAACTGGATCCAAGCACTAATGAGGGTCCATTTGACTCTCCCTTTCTCTGTTTCTTAGCCAGCTTTTCATGCTTGCTAGTGAAAGCTGATGTGGTGTTTTTCTCTAATAACTGGTTCATATTCCTTAAAGTCCTCTCTTGGCTCATCAAAGTGAGCTGCAGCTGCTGGACAGCTCATAAATGCCTTTTATTTTATTCTGCCTTTATGTGCAGTATTTATCCAAAGACAGTTTCTACCTTTAGTGGAACCCTTTGCCAATTTGCATCTTCCAAATTAGAACTGTTTTGGCCCCTCATTTAAAGGGTAGGTACTACAGAATATTTTAGAGTCCATGTCATGTTCCTACATTTTTCCAAAGGTCTCAGTGGTATCCAGAGAGGATGGCAAGATTCTCAACCTTGTGGAGAAATCATTTATGGCCAAAGAATAAAGGAATCTCATTTCAACCCACAGGACCCTTCCTTCCACAGTCTGCTTGGCAACTGAGACATGGTCCAAGTGAGTACAATTTAACTGTCCCATGTTGGAAAGTGTGTCATAATACATCCATTTTGCCCAGTGAGTTTCTCAAACCAACACTCAACAGCCCTTCCATGAGATGTGGTCCACACTCAGATACTTCCAGTCACCTCTTACATCAGCTGGTGAGGTGGTGGACACTGTTTGGAATATCAGCCTCCTTTTCAGATCTAGACATTTTATCTACATACACAAAGCTTAGTCTCATTGGTTTTGTCAACTTGCTGCTGTCACAGAGGCAATCATGGTAGACTTTGAGCCATTCCTTTCAGGCCCTTCCTGGAGATTGATTTCTTTTTTTTTTTTTTTTTTTTTTTTTTTTTTTTTTTTTTTTTTTTTTTTTTTTTTTTTTTTTTTTTTTTTTTTTTTTTTTTTTTTTTTTTTTTTTTTTTTTTTTTTTTTTTTTTTTTTTTTTTTTTT
>PVIU01025995.1:0-22747 GCA_004026605.1 Ondatra zibethicus | reverse complement strand
AATGGATCAAGAAAGTGTGGATTATATACTCATTAGAATACTACTCAGCGGTAAAAAACAAGGACATCTTGAAGTTTGCATGCAAATGGATGGAAATAGAAAACGCTATCCTGAGTGAGGTAACCCAAACCCAGAAAGATGATTATGGTATGTACTCACTCATTAGTGGACCCTAGCTATAAAATAAAGGTCACCGAGCCAGTCTCTTAATACTGTTAAAATGTTATGCCATGTGAGTTTGGCAGGGATAGTCCGATCACAGAATTCACTATAAGTTTGCTTTAGATTGGATTGGATTCTCTGGCAGTAGATTTTGAGATATCAGAATGCAGAGTTTAGTGATCCAGTATCTTGGGAAATGTGCCTGTAAAATGGTAGGCAAGACATGATTTTACAAAAGAAAACACTAAAGCATGATGTCGCTGCAACCATGTGCTATGGACTCCACAACATGCAGCTTGAGGGTGAGCGGCAGCTCAGAGCTATAGCACATTAAGGCAAAGGCTTCTGGATTTTTTTTTAATTTCCACATCAGCCAGTCATTGGCCATAGGCCACCCACTGTGACAGTGCATAACCATTGTGAGGAAGTTCCTTCAAGGCAAAAACATTTCTTAGTGAGAGACAAAGATGTTAACTTTCAGGAACCAGTTGTTAAGAACAGTGGCACTGCCCAGAGGCTGGGATCCCGGAAGAGCACTACAGTATACACTGCACATGTCATTCACTGTTAGATAGAGATGTAGTGTGTTACTCCACGGGAACCCTTTCTAATTCACCTACCTAATCACTAGCTCTTTCGTGCCGTGCCCAAACCAGTACTTTTTTTCCTAATCCTATTATTTAGCCACTGACTCCATAGCAAGTCTTCCTTGCTTTCCTGTTCAAGTAAAAACTGTCTTAAAAAATTTGTGAAGCTTTCTTCTTAGAAATTCCAGCAGTGTAGCTGTTGGGCCATGAAGAAGATTAGTCTAGAAAACTGTTGAGCTTTTTTAACATCAAGGAGAGAAACAGCACCGCAATGAACATATTTAAGAGACATTGAAGTGTTCAATCTGAAATGTGTGTTTAGAGAAAGAAATCAGGAATTACTTTCTTGTGTTGAAGAGAACTGCCCCTCAAATTGCTTTGCTCCTAACACTAGTTAAACTTTGACTTCATACAAGAAAAAGAAGTTAAACCAACTTAAACAAGGAAAAAAAGTTGAACTTTAGTCAAACTTTTCTCAGAGATGGATTCCTACTTCTGATATGATGGCTTTGGTAGCAAGAAATCAGTGGGGGGATTGATCTTTCTCCACTGCCTGGGAACACGCACAGCTAGGAGTGATGCATGTAGCCTGGGAAGAGAGGGCTGTGAAAGGCGCTTTCATGTTTTGTAACTGGAATTGCTGAGATCAGTGTCTTTTATCCATCCAGTCCAAGCAGGGGCCTAAAACCCAGCCTCAACTGTTTGGCTTATTCCAAAAAGAGTTATTGTAAATATAAGTGATTTCATCGATCTAAAGGAATATTAAATCCATTATCTACCAGCAAGTATATCACTCCAGAGTCAGAGAATGAGATGTGATATAATGTTTGTATCCTATTATGGGGCCACATGTGAAATGGCTGGGGTGACACAAAATTGCTGTTTCTTCCTTAACTCTACTTTTTTATTTATGTACTAATAACATATTCCTTCTTTTACTGTCTTGGGCAGAGCTGCTTTCATGATTACCGTCAGTTGAGATCTAGAAAATCTTAGAATAGGCTTCATTTAATTTTCCTATCAAGCTGAGAAGACATTGTGATTCTCTTTCTCCCTCCCCTTCTTCATTTGTTTGTATTTAGGGGCTTGTTTTTGTTTTATTGAGGTAAATTCTGGCTATGGAACACAGGCTGGCCTTGGTCTCATTGTCCTCCTGCATCTGCCTGCCAATCCTGTTGTTGCAGGTCTGTACCACAATTATTTTTGCTAGGAGGTGCTAAGTGAAGGTTAGGTGGGAAGCAAAGTAGTTCACAGAATATGTGCAAAACTTTGTATTATGGGGAACTCCTTTCTCTTTTGAACATTACTAAATTATAGAGTAAAGGTCCATCAATCAAACTGTGTAATATAAAATTAATATAATAAAACAGGATATTTTAACATAAAGAGAGCTATCTGAATGAGATTCTGAGAATTTAAAAAAAAAAAACTAACTAGAGGCTGAGCGGTGGTGGCGCATGCCTTTAATCCCAGCACTCGGGAGGCAGAGGCAGGTGGATCGCTCTGAGTTCAAGGCCAGCCTGGTCTACAAGAGCTAGTTCCAGGACAGGCTCCAAAACTACAGAGAAACCCTGTCTCGAAAAAAAAAAAAACTAACTAGAAAGAAGATTTGGCCTTCTCTCAGAAGACAGGGGTATACACCCAAGTTCAACTTCCCATGGGCTTTTCCCCTTACAGAAGATTACTATATCCCATGAACCCCAAAATCTCAGAAGAGACTTATTAACAACTGGCTTCACAAATTCAAATTTGTTAACATCAAACAGCCTGAGAAGGACAGGCATCGTGACAAAGTTCCTTTTAGCTTTACATAAGATGGCCAAAGACTAACTGGCCAAGGGATCTTTTAAGTGGGATATAGTCATTCTGTGGGCCCTGGAAGGGTTCACTCTCACCAAGGCTCAGTTAGGTGCTTGCTAGCATCAGAGACCAATACTGAGTCCACAACATAGCACCATTCTCAGGGAGACAAGCCATCCAGTTTGGCAGAATAATTACTTTGGATTCCTTCCACAGGGTGTGTCTGTCTATTGGACAGCAATTCATTCTTTCCAGAACTGATTCATAATGTCAATAAGAGTTGTCCTTCCATATCTATAGGTTCTTCACCATCATAACAGTTCAACGTTTTATGATACAGGCACCACTGACATGATGTGCTACATACTATTGTCTAAAATGAATGGATTTGTTAGACTACAGATTTGCACAAGACAATGAAAGCCACGGCTCTTACCACATACCTCATCACCAAGAAGCAGACAGCCTAATGAATAGGCCCATTCAAAAGCCACAGCTATATGTTTTAGTTTTACATAATATCCCACTGAGTTGTCAGGGACACCAAATATCGTTGGTCTCATGAACAGGCTTCATTCTTGTCACCATGTGAAATCCTAACTGAGACCAGAAAGATAAATGCTAAGCTGAATCCACTCCAAGTTGCTGCCCACTGCACCATCAGCAACTGAAATGATTCTTTTAAAGTATAATATTTTGAAGTGGTTTGTTACATGAGAATAGGTTCTCGATACAACAGGTGTGGCAAACAATACCTAAAAATAAGAAGTGTCTGATACAGGCAAAGAAAACACATCATAATTCTTTCCTATTTTAAACAGGGATTCGAGGCTCTTTTTCACATTACTCAGGGAGAGGTTGCAAAACCGGCTGTATGACTATCACTCATACACTTCCTCCAGCCTAAATAAGAGAAGGCTACAAGGGAAATATTTGTTAACTATCACATTTGAAGGACTGTTACAGATTTTTTTCTTTGTGGGGACAGGAAGGCCACACAAAGTGGCCTCTGAGCTGAATTAGAACTGTCTTCAAGATGTATCAGCCACCAGCTGCTTCATTACTGAACTATAGATATCTGTAGGTCATACCTGATGAGCTTTCAGGGGACCTTGCCACATGTCTTTGGAATTTGGAAGCCTGAATCAATATAGACACAGCTGCTTGAGTCATGAGACTCATGAAGGTACGGATCTTAATGGAACATCAGGGCAACCTGTTTGTTGTTCAGCATAACAAGAATAGATCCGCTTTTTTATGAGTGTTTCAGAAGGAAAAAATAAAAATCTTGAGACTTTTGCTTGTGTCCTGCTTTAGGACCTATTAATGGCTAAGGGGTTCCTGGCAGTAGGAAGCTGTGGATATTCTATAGGAAATGGGGACAGAGACAGCATTAGAAGACCGAGTCAGTTCATAGCTAAGAACTGTGTGGTGAAAGGATCCCGAAGAACTATGCTTGTCAGTGAGAGCACCAGCATTTACATTACAGCTACGCACAAAGCACTGCCAATTAGGAGAGGACGCAGAACAGCAGTGAAAAGTCAAGGAGACTAAGAGCTGGGAAAAGAGGCCTGGCAGAGTACGACAGCACCACTTGTGTCCTGGGATGTGCCAGTGAAACTTCCTAGCGACAGGCTATGCAGAAATACAAACAAAGAAATCAGAGAGAAAGGACAAGTTTTAAGCATCTTCTGTGTCCAGAAGACAAAACCATCTTAAGACAACATCAGTGAAGTGATAACTTGGCCCACTCCATTCTCCCCTCTTTGCTTCTGGAGAAGCAGCTAAAATTAGCGAGACTGGAATGAAACAAAAACTCAAGGGACAGAAAGAACGGGTTTCCCTGTTTTCTTGATTTCAAGCTTCTTATTGGTGGCAAGATCCCACTGGGAAAGTGGGTACGATACCACTTTAAAGATTTTTTCCCATTGGTGTGTGTGTGCAAGTGCGTGTGTCTAAATATATGTTATGTGTGGGGGTGTTCATGAGACCAGAAGAGGATATGAGATCTCCTGGAACTAGAGTCATCAATGATCCTGTAGTGCCTGATGCGGATGCTGGGAATTAAACTTGGGTGCTCTGCAAGAGCAGCAGAAGCTCTCAAACACGGAGCCATCTCTAGTTCCAAGACACAACTTTAAATCAAGTTCTGGGTTGATTACTTTAGGTAGTTGACAGCTACTTCTCCCCACCCTCCACATCCCTTTTCTGACATCTTAGAAGTTTTAGCTCGGTACAGGATTACTTGGTAGAGTTTATTCCCCTTGTCTCTTGCAGGTAGCAGTAGCAATATGATTAAGTAGTAGTTTTCACATTCCTTGTGAATAAACTGTAACTGTAACTGAGCTACTTTTGAGAACACTCTAGGGATGGGTGAGCAAGAAGCCCAAGGGAGGCTCCCCTCGGTTTACATTGGAGTCGAGCTGCTGTATTAGGACACCTTTGCTACGGAAAAGCAAAAGTCTTAGTGCCATACCACTGTGAACATTTCTCACTCACAGATTTGTAAGTTGTCATGATGCAAATCTTGAGGCAGGTTGTCTACAAATGTATTTAGCAAGGCCATCTTGACTATGTGCAGTGTTTGATAGAAGGGTGTGACCCCTTCCTTTTCTGAACACATACAGATTCCAAAACAAGTGGCCCTTGATGCTAGAAGATATGGGTCAAGTTCAGCTATAGTCCACAGCTTGCTCTCATCAGCCTGAGGGCCCTCGGAAGATCTCAGGACAGGAGAGTGCTGCTTCTTTTCCATAGCAGCAGTTGGATCTAGTTTGCAGTTTCCGGCACATGCAAATCCAGTGCTTTCCTCAGAGGCTGCATCACCACAGAACACTACCATCTCCTCAAAAGTTTGAGTTTTGCTTCTGCAAACCCTCTTCTAAATGCCTAAACTGGGCAATCCCCTTTTCCCTTTCTTCCCGTTCACCCTATATGTCATAAGCACATCCCACAGTTCCTGCCCATATTATGTCGTTTTCTCGGTATTGTGACAACATAACTTGGCGAAAGCAACTTAAAGTAGGAAGGGTTTGCTGCAGTTCACAGTGTCAGGGCACAGTCCACTGCTGTCAGGAAGGCTTGTTGTCAAGAGCAGTTTCAGTTGCCATAGTTAGTCATGTGACATTCACAGACAGGAAGCAGAGAGAGATACATGCTGATGCTTAGCTTGCTTGCTACTGGAAATGTTTTACTAACATATTTTTATGAATTCTTTGAGAATTTCACGCCATCTATCTTGATGTGTCATAGTCACCATATCCCAATCCTCAACACTCTTCCCAGACTGACCCCTTCTCCACTTCTCCATAGCCCCCTACCTCGAGTCTTTTTTTTTTTAAAGAAGATACTAACTTCCAACAGATGCCTTCATCCTCCGGCTCTTACAATATATTTTCACCCCTTCTTCCTGAATGTTGAGGTTTCCTGACCCTTGAGTGTAGGTGATGTGCTGTAAATGTTTTTTTTTTAGGGATGGGCACCCCGCAGTCAGTTGATTTCTGCATTTTGACCAGTCATTTTCTACTTTTGATTCTGTCCAGGAGCCCCGTCCATGGAATGGTGCCATCTACATTCCGGTGACTCTTCTTCCCTCCAGTTAAACCACTCTGGAATGTTCCAGTCACAGATGTGCCTAGAGATGTCTTAGATAGGTAACTCTAAGTCTTGCTATGATAAAATCAAGATTAACCATTATACTAACTGTGTGGAACACTGAGCTCCACTGCCTTTTCAGCTGCCTAACAATAACTTTTTTTTCTTGGATTTTCAAGACAGGGTTTCTCTGTGTAGCTTTGGTATGTCCTGGAACTCACTCTTTAGACCAGGCTGGCCTTAAACTCACATAGATCTGCCTGCCTCTGCCTCCCGAGTCCTGGGATTAAAGGCAAGCACCACCACTGCCCGGCCTAATAACTTTTTATATTAAAGCTTTTGTTGAAATAACCAGTGTGGTTTGTTTCTTGACATCACTGCGACTAGTTCCCTGGACTAACTTCTATGTAATAACCCCAAAGAACTTCTTGCATGAGATACTTTCTTTTAATTTTATTAATTTTTAGTGAGCATAAATAATGGGATTTCAATGATATTTTGTATATGTATAACATTGTTCCTTGTTGCTCTCTGCCCTCATCACCTTCCAGAGAAAAAAACAAGAAAATAAGGTATTTGTGTGAAAAACCTGACCGCAATTGTTACCTGTGAAGCATATAATAACGTGAACTAACAGACTAAAGGAGAGTCTGTTATTTGTTTTTTTGAGACAGGGTTTCTCGGTGTATCCCTGGCTGTACTGGCACTCACTCCGTAGACCAAGCTGGCCTCGAACTCACAGGAGATCTGCCTGCCTCTGCCTCCTGAATGCTAGGATTAAAGCTGTGCACCACCACGCCCGCTCGCCGGGTGCCTCAGACTTTCTTTTTTTCTTTTTTCTTTTCTTTTTACTTTTTCTTTTTGTTTTTTCGAGACAGGGTTTCGCTGTAGTAGACTTTCTAAAGAACGTAGCAGAGATAGGGAGGAGCAAAGGTCTAGGAAATTCCTGCGAGCGAGCGTCTATATGCTTTTGTTTTGAGACAGGGTTTCTCTGTAGCTTTGGAGCCTGTTCTGGAACTCGCTCTTGTAGACCAGGCTGGCCTCGAACTCACAGAGATCCTCCTGCCTCTGCCTCCCGAGGGCTGGGATTAGAGGCGCGCGCCACCACCGCCGGGCAAGCGTCTGTGTGTTTCAACTTTGGGAGCTTAGGAGGGATGGCAAGCTTTAAGGATGGCGCTCACTTTGGTACGGGATTGTGCCGAGTCTTTTACCGGGTTGCACTCCGAGTTACTCCGCCCCCCACCTCTCGAGAAAACAGGTAAAACTCTGAGCCCGGACCTCACTTGGCGGGCAGTTCTGGGAAGCGGCAGCCCACGGTCCCGCGCAGGCGCAGTAAACGTTCCACGCCCGGCCCATTTCCGACGCGGGCGAGCATTCGCCCGGGCTCATTTATCACCTTTCCTGTGGGGACCCCGCCCTCTGGTTACTGTAGGGAAAACCTCGCGAGATCGCTTAGGGCCGCCCTCCCCCCCCCCCCACCCGCGGTGCCATCTTTGAGCCTGGCGAGCGAAGGCGCCCTACGGAAGCCCTGAAGCCCGCAGCTCTGCTGCCTAGCTCTCCCCAGACCGGATCCAGGAAATACGAGGCGGGCCTCAGTGGGAGGGACGCCGTGAGGGAGGAGGGAGAGGCAAGGGGGCGGCGGCAGCGGCGGCTCACACCGGATCTGCCCTCGGCACGGCGCGCACTGGAGGGGGGTCTGTCGGGGAAGCGGTGCCCGCCCGGACCCCCCGCGGGAGTCAGCCGAGGGTGCGGGGGCCAGGCGGCGGAGCTCGGAGCGAGGGCTGGGGCTCGGTGAGTGGCGGCGAGAGGCCCGGCACCTGCCCGAGGCCAAGACTTTGGGGGTGCTCTGGGGTCGTCCTAGTGACCCCGCGCCCACGACATTGGGCGTGTGCGAGACTGCGGGGGTTCAGGGGCTCGGCTCGGCCCCTGGCTGTTAGCAAACACGAGGAAGTACGAGGCTGCAGGAGGTCTGCGCAGGGCCTGTCGTGGCGGCTGCACCCGCCCGGACGCCCCAAACGCCCCGAGGCCGAGGGGAGAGGGAGTGGCTGCGGGTGGGTGGGTGGGGAGGCTTGATTGCCATCAGCCCTCCGGTGAAGGGGAATGATGGCTGGACATCTGCAGAATGAACCTCTCCGTACAGGTCTTCAGTCTCAGTAAGGTGTTCCAGGGACTAGGACTCACCAGGACTGAGGCTGCTTCTCTTGAAGGGGCTGGGACCTGTGCACAGGTTAGTAGTAATAGTAATGATTGTTGTGTGGGAGGTTTGCAAATAATCGTTGGCAAGTGGTGAGGAAAGCGAAGACCTTGCCTTCTATTGACATGACATTAAGCAGCCCTCCGAGGTCCAGCAAGAGATTCGAGTTGTTCCTAGCTCAGGGTTTAGTGCTGTGTACCTGCTTAGAAAGTGCAGTAAGTAGGATGGGTGGAGGCGAGGTGTAGACAAGGTAAAGGAGAAAGTAAGTTGCACAATAAAGAACCAAAAGTTCGTACTCTCCATGAGTCGGAAGATAAAGCATTGTCTGTACTGAAGCATAGCACTTAGATTTTTGTTTTTCTTTTGAGAAAAATTCTGACAAGGCAGGGGCTCTTAAGTTATGTTCTTCAGTGACATTTGTCAATTTGCGCCGTGTCTTTACTTGGGAGTTTGTAAAAGGAAAGGAAGGAGTCGTGTAAAAGAACTTGGTGAACTGAGCTTGCTCTGTACACTTGCATGGAGTGGGGGAAGTTTCCTTTTTGCTTTTAGAATGATTTGTAGGGCTATAAAAGAATATGCATACAAAGAAAACATGATCAAGAAGGTTCATTTTTAATGGAGGTTTAACTGTGTCATGTTCAATTACGAAGTACATCATTTCTTATGGTAATTCCCCCTCCCTGCAATGGACACTAGAAAAATGCAAGTACTCCTTAAATTCTCCACATACATAGTTTTAAATCAGTGTGTTATATGAATTTCTACAAGTCTAGAAGTCTCCCTCCCCTTTGGCCTAGAATTGGCCTAATCAAGGCAAAGTTGACTTTAGTGAAGGTAGATATTAAACATACAATTGCCATGGTTACATTTGACGGAGCTTAGTGAATGTTCAGTCACACCGAATTTTCTTCTGTTTATCTGACACATTGTTTTCTTTAATTGCAGACCACCCTGTACGGTTTGTGTGGAAGCAAACTGAGTTACCATTGAGTATATACGGGCACTGGACTTGGTGGGCAGTGCACATTTCAGTGTAATCCTTAGAGTTTCTCTGTGCTAAAGAAAATGTCGCTTTTATCAGCTAACGATATCTACCTCCAGTCTTCGTCTGGAGCTTGCACAGCTGAAGTTGTCCAGTGAACACGGGGCAGTGCTGGAACTCAGATCCATGTGTGTCTGGTTAGAGACTGCTCTTTCCACATGGTCTGTCTGTGTTATGTGCAAACATGAATTAATTGAGAATGCAAAGTTTTGTTGTAAAGAAACCATTTGATTCTGTTAAAGATTGTCGTGTGTCCTTAACAAAAGATAATCTCAGGATTTTTTTTTCATTTGTGATGTATTCATTTTCTAGACAGAGGTGCAGTTTGAGTTGATGAGTAAAGATTGATTCCAAATAGCTAGTAGTGACCTATACCCGAAATTCATGTTTTTGGTAACCTCGCCTTCTGTTCAGCATACCTAGGATGTCATACCTCAAAGAGTAAATGTTTTATTTACTCCAATCTTGAACCCTATTTAAAATTGCAGTACTAAAGTAAAATAGGAGCATGTTTAGAGGGCCTCACTTTACTTTGCAGGAGTTTTATGGTAACACACAGTTCAGTTTTGCTTTTCTTTTCATGTAGTTTCAAAGTTTTAGAGTTAGATCGTGTTTTGCAGAAAATGGGGCCAATAAGAAGACAAGCAGCAGCATCTCTTATGGGCCTAGTGATGAACAGATTTTAGATATCCCAGAGAGCAGTGAGTGTCTGCACTGACGGTGAAATCACGGGGACGTTTTGCAGAGGTGTCGGGGCGGTGGAGGCATTACTCTTGGCTCCTGCTGCTCTCTGCTGTTGGATCTCTCATGTGCTGTTGAGCTCATCATCCTAGCTCTTATCTCTGTTCAAGAGAGAGGCCCCACATCTGGGTAGAGTTCAAGTGGAAGAGCAGCCAGGCAAGTTGGGGGGTGGGGTCGGGAGGAAGATGACACCTAAGTGGTGCTCATCCTCCAGCAGGTCATTTGGTCAGAGTTAACCATGTAGTTATCTTTGACTGGGAATTCTAGAAATGCTGAGGGTTTGCTGCTCCATTGTTAGAGATGTAAATTGTTTCAGGAGTAGAGCAGCACTGGCTCCTGGATATGGAGAAAGGATTTCTGTGTTACTCAGTGTATATCTGGGTATGAGTTCTGTGGAGTGTGGGGTTTGTTTTAAATAACACCTTACAATCTTGACGGATAATCTTTGGGCTGAAGGAGCAAGTTTTTAATTATAGTTGTACTCTAAAGAAAGAGTTAAATATACTTTACTTGGGAAGGGAATTACTCCTGGTATTTGGCCTATTAGAGTGGAAAATAGTGATAAATGATAAAGCCTACCAAATAAACAGAAAGTAGTCCTGACATGATTTGCATGATCACTATGCAAAAAAAAAGTACACCGGAAAATTGTATGTATCTAGAAGTTTATTTTCATACCTTTGACATAACCCTACATTAATCTCCTAACCATAAATATTCGTTTATCTAAAAGTGAAATGGATGTAATGAAATACTTGGAATTGTAAAACTGAATCCTAAATATTTAAGAGCATTTTTATAGTTTAATTAATTGAGATCTCTATTAGATTACTCTCCAAAATTTCACTTTTCTTCTTACTTAAAATCTCTCATCTTATATTCCTTCCTGTCTTATGCTGTTCCTGCTCCTACCTGGGACTTTCCTTTAGCTCTCAGCTGATGCTGGAGTCTTTTGCAGTGTTCATGAAGAGTGAAGGGGGCTTCAAAGCCTTTAAATCCATCCTCTGGTCTGAATTCTTTTGCCCTAGCAGGTCAAGAGGAATGCACTTAAGACCCCACCAGATTGTGTCTTAAAAGGAGAATGAGAATAACGGACGGAGTGAGGGGGGCAGTGCAAGACTCTTGCTATGGCTTCTCTTCTCTCTTCTCTTTAAGAGTCAGGAAGCTAAGTTTGTAGAAACCAGTGGGCAGTTTTCCCTCATTCTCTTTATTACCCACCCTACTCTCATCCTCTGTAGTCCTTCCTTTCAGCTGTTGTCTCAACTTCGTCCGCTTCTTCACTAGGTTTCGCCGTCTTCATCGCTGATCTATCCCCTACCCCCCCCCCAGCTCTGACTTCTGTCCTTATTTCATGCCCTTTCTCCTGCTCTGCTTTAATCAGATCTTAAGGAAACTCAGACTTTCCTAAGTGAGGGAAGATTTCCATCTACTTCCAGAACTTAATAGGGCAGAGTTGGTTGGTTTGTTACTGAGTTGGAATGCTAAATGGGTTTTCCCATAGAACCATTGCCCACAGAGCTTGGTGGTTTGTGTACTTCTGTTACCTTATGGATGTTTAGGTTTTCCTGGATTGCTTTAGAAATATAGTGCCTTAGTCTTGGTTTCCCGTGAAGCCCATGTCTGAAGTTCAAATAGATGATTTGAAAAACACAGCGAGGCAGGTGCACATAGGAACTTAAGGTAGTTGTGACAGGATGCACAAGACTTGTACAAGCCCAGACTCCTCTCAGCTTAGTGAGGGGATCTGGGCATAAAAGTCACTGTGTAGTTCTTAGCTGCTTGGAAAAGGAGAGTTAGTTTTCTATAACAGTGTAGACCCTGGTAAGCGGATCACAACAGTGGAAAGACACACATCCAAGAATATTTGGGCAGCACAAATTTGTTCTGATGTTTTTTTTTTTGTTTTTTTTTTGTTTTTTTTATAAAAAAGAACATGAAGTTGGGAAGGATGGGGAATCTGGGAAGAGTTGGTAGAAGGAAAGTGAATATGACTGAAATACATTGTATGAAAATATCAAAAAACTAATAAAACAGTTCCAGAAACTTACAGAAGTTACCTGCTTTTTGTTACTTAGTGAGAATAGTAGGTAACCTACTTTTGGCTGTCCAAATTTAGTCCAGTTATGTTGGTGAGATGGCTCTTTCAGGAAATAAACTGATAGTTTTTAACTTTTATTTATTTTATGTGTGTTGGTGTTTTGCCTGCGTATATCTGCATCACATGCATGAGTTGCATACAGTTGTGAGCCACCACATGGGTATTAGGAATGAAGTCTGCGTCCTCTGGAAGAACTGTCAGTGGTCTCACCCATCAGGCCATCTCTCCACCCATGAAAAAGAGTTTTTTAAGTTTATGTCTTTTAAAATATTCATTTATGCATATGGGTGTTTTGCCAGCATGTATGTCTGTGCACCACCTGCCCAATTGGGCAAGATGAGGCTATGAGATGCCCTGGGAGTAGAGTTCTAGAAAGTTAGATGCCATGTGGGTTCTAGGAATTGAACTTGGGTCCCCTGGAAGAGCAGCTTGTGCTATTAACCATGGAGCCATCTTTCTAGGCCCCTGATAGGGTCTTTTAGATTTTCAGTGAAAATTTTCTGAATTTTGGTACACATTTCGAAATAACACATATATTTGTTCTATCTCAGGTTAGTGTTTGTCATTAAAGCAGATCCTATTGTGGTGTTAGAGCAACAGAGTTCTAGTTTGTCATGAAAGGAATATCTTGTTCATGCGGTTTTTTGCTGATGCTTTGAAACTTTTCAAAGGTACTGTCCATCTTGCTGTTATTTACTCTAGTTTACTTAGTGATAAACTTGGGCAGTGTGTTTTACCTGAAGATTTTAAAGGTTTACTAATTTGTTGTGATACATACTGTTATTGGCTGTGATATTCAAACAATTCAATGAGAGACTTCAAAGTGAGAAAAGCAGAGCCAAATTTATTTTGTACTTGTTCTCCATAAATGTATTAATCTTAGCTTGCTTGAAGGAAATCGTCCCAATAAAAGGCACAATAAGGCTTTAAGGGTTGCTCCAGGCCATTCTTGTTTGAAAACTGAATTTCAATTTGCACCCTCTGTTCATTTTAAGTTTACCTAATTCTCTAATTACATACAGAGTATGATAGTTTAAAAAACATCTCTGCAGGCAAAATTCTGAAACAACTAGATCTTTTGACACAGACTAGCTCTGTGTTTTGGGGCAAATTGCTTAATCTCTGACTTGTTTCTTCAGTTTTGAAATGAGGATAATGTGGTATTTACCTCGTGAGGATTAAATGGGCCAGAGGATATATTTTATTTAAAGCATGACTAGCGGTAGTAAATACACAAAAGAATTGTTTTTATTACTAACATTGTCATTGTCATTAATACTTGAGCTTCCTTCTGAGATGATATCCTTTTATTGTGGTGGAGTAGCTGTAAAAGATGTCTTCACTTCCTTGATAGTAACACTTAAAGCCAACGCTTATTGAGAGGCCCAGGCTAAATGTATAATAGCTGCCAGATCCACCCACAATTGGGCATAGTTCAGAAAACCCATAGAATATTAAAATATTTTTCTGTAGCCCTATTTCTATCCTGGAAAGTATAAAGAACTAAACCTCTATGATGTATGAGTAAAATAGGATTGAATAACTAGTTTCTTTATTAAAATTTAGTGATATTGGCATCTATAAAGCTAGAGTCTGTAGAGAGGGAGCCTCAATTTCTATAAGGTCTATAAGGACTTCTTTTAAAGTTGAAATATACACCACTTTCCCACAGGAAAAAAATGTATATAGTGTTCTGCTTCTCAGAGCAGTTCTGTGTATCTGAATTTGAATATTGATAGTACTGTAAAAACTAACTTGTCTGTGACAGTATATCAACAAAACCATGCAGGCAGAACATCAGGCACTAGAAGATTATGAATGCAGCCTTTCTGAAAAGGCAGTGGGTTCCTCCCTCCACACGAGCAGCAAAGACTCACCATGCCTTGAGGAAAAGCTTGCTTTTCTGGTGGAGGTTGAGAATAGGGTGAGTAGTGGCAAGAGCCATTTTCTGGCTGTTGTTCTCAAAAGACTGTTCTGCCTAGTAAAGTGTTTATGACCTTGCTCTGTGCATCTAGAGTGCCTGCCTTTGAATCTCCTCTCTACAGTACACGTCATGTAAAGGAGCACTCTCAGGAGGTTTGTATTGGTAATGGGTGTAATGCATAAAACCTTATCTTGCTTGAAGGTGGGTCTGTAAGAAATGTTATGCACTCATCTTTATTAAGCTTTACTGTTTGAGAATGTCCAGAACACCTTGATATACTTGGTTGTCTGTTGCCTGTCTCTGTGTACCTTAAATAGGATTCTTTTCTCCCACCTAAAAGTAGGATTCTTGTCTTCTTTCCACAAAGGAATAGTTTTAGACTTTTCACTTTTTTTCTAACCAAATTGGGACGATTTTTGTTTTGTTACAGACTTTTGGGTTTGATTGTATAATGTTACAAAATAGCTAGCTTGCTTTTAGATTTCCACCTTATTGCCACCCCAGCCTACTGCCAGTGGCTGGTTTTGCAAAGGACCAGATAAACTTAACTGGATCTCGGCACCTGTCTGTAGCAAAGCAGTGCTTTATAAACCCTCATCCTTCCTTATCTAATAGCCAGGAATCTCATGGCAGTATTTTAAATGTTTTAGGACACACATGGAAAGGTATGGCTTTCCCTGTTGCACAAATAAAAGAGATATTCTTTTGGAGTCCTAGGCCAAATAAATAAGCAAGCAAACAAAATAGTATGGACTGGAGAGATGGCCCAGTAGGTGAAGCATTTGCCTTGCCAGTGTGAGGACCTAAGTAAAGCTGGGTGCCAACCTAGCAGGTAGCTCAGTAGGCAAAAGCTCTTGCCATGTAAACCTGATCACCTGAGTTTGATTCCCCCAGACCCATGCAAAGGTAGAAGGAAAGAATCAACTACAAAGTGGTTTTCTAACCTTCTCAAGCATGCTCTGACATGCATACTCCCCCCCATAATAAATAAATAAATTGAAAGATTTGAAAGGTCTGGATTATAGCCTCACCTCACCTGAAGAGAATGTGGAAAGTTGCTTGTGTCAATTGAGGTATAAATTTCTCTTTCTCTAGTAACTTTTGTAAAGACATATATATTTGCTTTGAAGCAATTTTAGACTTAAAATTGCAGAGATAAAGGATAACCAGGCTACAGTCCACTGCTCCAGAGAAGCCAGGTAGCAAGAAGGACACATGGATTTCCCTGGGAAGGGGAAATAGATGAAATTGCTTGGGTAAACTGGTGGGGAGACGTATGCAGGGATGTGAGCGTCAGGGATTGGGTTGGTAAAAAACTAAAAAATTGAAATTGCAGAGATAGTATAAATTTCCCATATACTCTTTACCCAAACCTGTTATATTTATCGAAACAAAGACTGTATTAGTTTTATCCAAACTGCAGAGTTTAATTTTTATCATTTATCCCCTACTACTACCCTTTTTCTGTTCCAAAATACGTTGCATTTTGTAGTTAAATTGGCTAATTTTTTTACATGTATTTATTTCTTTTGGGTGTGCGTGAACAGCACAGCATTTGTGTAGAGATCAGAGGACAACACGTGGGGCTTCTTGCTCTTCTTCCCATATGTGAGTCACTGAGATTGAATTCAGAGCATCGAGAAGAGTGGGAGTACTTTTACCCACTGAAG
Source organism: Ondatra zibethicus (assembly GCA_004026605.1). Lineage (NCBI taxonomy): Eukaryota > Metazoa > Chordata > Mammalia > Rodentia > Cricetidae > Ondatra > Ondatra zibethicus. The sequence goes on along the minus strand of PVIU01025995.1, from coordinate 6,935 downwards.
CATTTCACTGGCCCCATTTGTAATTATTTGCATTTATGCCATTGGCATATCCATTTTGTTAGTTAAAAAATCTGTTGCCATAAAACTGTTTTCTGATTTATTCTTCAGTTTTATGCAGGTCCTGAAAGGCCAGGTGTTTCCTCTGTGGCTAGCAAAGCCAGAGATTCATGTTGGCATTCAACTTTATGGTTTGAAATGACAGGTGAGAGTCCTGTGATAGTGAAAAGAATCCCGTTGGGTAGGTAGTTGAGACTATGCACTTTTATAATTTAAAATTATTTTCACAAGATCAAATGGGCTATTTATATTGTTAATGCTTGATCATCTTAGCTTCAGAGACAAGACATTCTTTTAAAATCATAAGCATTCTTAATTGTAAATTAGGATGAAGTGGAGAATTTAGCGATTTAGAAGTGATGATTTAATAAGAAATTAGTATAATCATTTAATGTCAGGAAGGTAATACATTTGATTGTTTATATGAGCTTTTAGAAAACCCTTGGTTTTAATTTGTGGCCATGATTGACTTTTTTAAACTTTTTTTTCAAGGATGCCATATGTGGAGATTCCTTTATTCTGAATTTTCATATGTGCTTTAAGCTCGATGTCAAAGTCATCATAGTGTAAACAGAAAGTTATCTGGTAGACTGCACATCACGGACTTTACTATAGAAAGTCTTATCTTTTCTGCCACAGAAATAACTTTTGGCTGTTAGCCATGGGTGGCAAAGAAAATAATTTTGGGTTGGTTGGATGAAATTGTTTCAAATGAATATGGTGTATATTGAGAGACATTCTGAGTAAATTCTCTTAGTATGTAGACCTTAGAAAATTGGTAAGGGTAGATATAATTTAGTAATTTCAACTGTTTTATACTTAGATCTTTTTATCACCTTGAACAAATTATCTAACTTTAAAGGACCTTGGTTTCTTTATTTATAAAATAAGGGGATTTGACTAGCTCTATCAGTCCATTAACTTCCAAAATTTTTTTTTAAAAATACTTAGAAAGCTGCAAGATAGTTCTAGATCTTTATAATTCAAACTGTCAGTGTAACTAGACAGAAGCCAATTTATCCTGTTGGAGTCACATAATTTCCAGATAACAATGAGAGTCACTTATTTTGACACGTGTGGATTATTTTGGTTATTACCATATTACTCTTGAAATGATAGTTCTTAGAATTTTGTACTTGGGGGCTGGAGAGATGGCTCAATGGTTTAAGACCACTGGCTACTCTTCTAGAGGTCCTGAGTTCAATTCCCAGCACCCACATGGTGGCTCACAACCATCTGTAGCAGGCAGGATCTGATCCCCTCTTCTGGCTTGCATACATGCAGGTAGAATAGTATATACATAATAAATAAGTAATAAAAAAAGAATTTTGTACTTTGGTCTGAAGCACTCAGGTTCAAGATTTTTTGCTTTCATAATCCTTAAATAATTTTGAAAAATGTATTCCTTCAACACTTAAAAAAGAACTAAAAAACTTTTTAGCCAGCTTTAATAGAAAGTACACAGTATCCATAGTACACAGCTCAGTGAATTTCCATCAGTCAAGCACACATTCGTGTATCAGCCCCTATCGAGTATCATAAACAACTGAAATATCACCTGCCTCCGCATACCACCTGCCTGACTTTTACCACCACAGACCAATTTTGCCTACTTTTGTACTTTATTGGAATGGAATCAGGTTGTATTCTTCCTGTCGGATTTCTTTGGAGTAAAATAGTGAATGTAAAAGAAATCTGTGTGCAGTTGTAGTCTCATTACTGGATATGTCCTTGTTTGACTATATCACTAGTTACTGCCACTGGATATTGTTGAAGTACCCGTGTTTGAGAGAGTCTTGGTGGTCTTCGCAGAGGTAGATTTCTTAAACCAGGTTTTTCATTGATGATCATTTCTCTTAGTGCTAAGATTACAGGAGGAGTGAGAGCTAGTTTCTTGAAACAGGACCGTTTAATTATTTTGTTGCTTTTGAGACAGTGTCTTACTATGTAGCTCTGGCAGGCCTGGAACTCACAGAGATCCACTTCCCTCTGCCTTCCCAGGACTTAGATTAGAGGTGAGCACCACCACTCCCAACTTAATATGCTTTTAAAAGATAAAAAAGCTTTTTATTACGCAAATTTCAGGGAGAATATCAGTATTTTAGTTAAATGTGCTAGTTAGAGGTTTATGCTTTCATAACTCTTAAGTACAATTCCTTCCAAATGTATCATACACACCTTGTCTCTTGTCCCTTGCTCATTTCTAGGAGTTCTTCATTACATGCTGCAAAATGAGCCCTTGCTGGTTACAGATGCATTCTGCCACCGTGTGATATGCTCTTCCATTTTTCATGAGTCTTTTCAGAAATAAAGGTTCTCACTTTTAATATAATTAGTTTTTCCCTTATGTTTAAAGTAGACACAGATTTCAGTTTAAAGCATCTTTTCCTAGCTGTGATTGTAAGGATATTTTCTCTCATCTGGAAGCCTTACAGCTTTGGTGTTCACACAAAGATCCAGTGATGACCTGAAATTGTCTTTCCTTTTCTCTGTATGGATAGCAAGATGTCCTAGCACATGGATTTCCATACTCCTGAGAAGTATTATGGTTTATGGTTTGGTATGTCTTATGGTTTGGTTTCTATGGTCTATTCTGTTTGTATCTCCTTGTTCTGACCCCACATTGCTCTTGTTTATGATGGCTTCATAGTAAGTCTCAGTAGTCAGTAGAACAAGTTCTTCTACCTTGTCCTCAGAACATCTTGGCTGTTCTCAGCCCTTTGCACATTTATATGAATTTTAGTATCATGTTACATAGACAAACATGCATATGCATACACAGTCTGTTAGTGCCATGTTTGTGATTGTGTGTACCCCAAAGAACATTTTGTGGAGAAATGACATCTTGGTTTTCAGCTTCATGAGCATAGAACATTACTCAATTTATTTTTTTCTCTATGGTATTTATAATATTCTCCCAAAACTTTTATTCTTAGATATTTGATATTTTCATGTTACTATATATAAGTCCTTGTGGACTTCATTTTGTTTATATTTTTATACTGACCTTATATATAACCATTGTGTTAAACTTTCACCTTTAGTACTTACCTTTTACTAGGTTTTGATTCATTTCTCAAAAAAAAAAATTTAATAGTTCTGCACTAACTAAGGTACTTGCTTTTAAACTTTTTTTCTAGCTTTTTTTTTTTAAGAATAAGGAAGTTTTGGTCTGTTCTTAGATTGAGAAGCATTTATATTACGAGTAATGGGATCTTATCAGGTGCTCTTCCTGGTAAAAATAACCATATCATTTTGTTTTTCAAATCAAATTTATTGATTACCAGTTGCAAAATCAATTTTACAACCCAGCCAGGTTAGCAAAACATTTTTCTTTTATATTACTTGGAAGTTTTAGATCTTTGTTCATGAGCAAGATTGCCTTGGATTAACTTTTTTTTTTGTTTTCTTGTCAGATTTTGATAGTTTTATAGGATGAATTAAGGAGTATACTTTTTTAATTCTCCATAGGAGTTTTACAAATTGTTTGTTTGTTTATAGCCATTTAGATATGGAGTTTTCTTTATCCGAAACTTCAGTCATAGGTTCAGTTTTAAAAACTGTTTAGGTAGGGATTGGGAACCATCTTGGTAGAGTGCCTGAGTAATATACATGAAGCCCTCCATTCAGTCACCAGTAGTACATAACTGAGATTGATACTTCATGCCTGGAATCCCTCACTTAGTGGAGGCAGGAGGACTGCTGGAGTTCAAGGCCATTCTGGCTACATAATGACTGCCAAGTGAGCCAGGGCTACACGTTACAATCCTTTTTGAAAGAAAAGAAAGAGTGAATAAATGAAAATTTTAAATAATTATTTTAGTATTCTTCAGACTCATTTCTTACCACTGTTTTTGGCAAAATATTTTTAATTTCATCTGAATCTACATATGTATTGGCATTATTTAATTTATAAAAAATTCTTTTTAAAAAGATGTGTTATGATTGTTTGCCATTATATATGCATGTGCTATTTCCATGCTTGATACCCTTGGAGTGTAGTTGGCATTTTCTTTGGGTCGCCAACCAGCTCTCAAATAAAGACACTGAGACTTATAATTAATTATGAATGCTGAACACTAGCTTAGGGTTGTCCCATGAGCCCTTTTAACTTAATTTAACCTGTTTCTATTTATCTATGTTTTTGCCTTGGGGCCTTTTACCTTTCTTTCATTCTGTATGTCCTGCTTCCTCCATGACTGGCTGGCTGGCCCTTGGCATTTCCCTGTAGTCTCTTTTTCTTTCTTTCTGAGCGTAAATTCCTCCTCTTTACTCTCCCTGCCCAGAAATTCCAACTATACCTCCTTCCCTCACTAATGGACATTCAGTTTTTTATTAGACCAATCAGGTGCCATTGTTGGGCAAGGTAAAACAGCAACACATCTTTACATAGTTAAACAAATGCAACACATCTTTACATAGTTAAATATTCCTCAGCAATGGAGGCCAGAAGAGGATGTTGATGCCCCTGGTACTTGAGTTACAGATATGCCACGTGACTGTTAGAAATCGAACCAGGGTACTCTCTAAGAGCAGCAAGTGGTTTTAACCACTGAGCCATCTCTCCAGCCCCTTGGATTGTATTTAAGACCTCATTGGGAAGCTGATCTGGAGGTTGAAACAAATGCATTCTTAATTCAAAGCCAGCCTAGGCTATTATAGATAGATCCCATCTTCAGAAAACAGGAAGATATCCCTACTCAGAAAAATTCTTGTAAATGATGTTAAGTTATATGTAGCCTTTCATTACTGGCCTCTCAGTAAATGTTATCAGGTTACATGTAGGCATTTGTTCCTGGCCTCTTTGACTTAGCATAATGTTCTCAACAGTCACTTATGTTATAACGTGCCAATATTTCATTTGTTTTTATTGCCAAATAATTGCTATTATATGCATATGTTATGTTTTTTATTCACCAGTTAATAGACATGGGTTATTCTCCTTTTAGACTTTAATGAATAATCTTGCTATGCACTGTACACACTTCTGCTTAAACATTTATTTCTCTTGACCCTTTATTCTTGAAACTGGGTATATGTTTTTTCCATCTTTATCTTTAAAAATAGCATGTGTATTTGTGTGTGCGAGGCTGGTAGTGCATGTGCCATGGTATATGTGTCAGAGGACAATTGAGAGCTTTTCTTATACTATGTGGATCTTGAATGCAGGTTGGCAGGTATGGCAATAGGGTGAGCTATCTTAACCATATTCTTTTTACTAATTTTTGAAATTAGCATACAAAATAATGGATTTTATTGTGGCCTTTTAATAAATGTATGCCACTATTCTGTCCAACTTCCCCACTGCCTTTCCTATCCCATCTTCTGTACCTTTCTTGTTGACTCCCTTCCTCCCCCCATGCCATCCTTTCTCTTGCCATTCCTCCCCCTATACACTCCTTTCTGTGTTTTTTTTCTGTACAGCAATCTATGTATGTTCATTGATCAAGTTTGTTAATTGTGTAGTATTATTACTGATTTCTTTAGGTTTTTTCTTTCAACCAACCACTGAGAAACATACCTGAAAATCTGCCAGCGTGATGTTATATGACTATTTCACCTAGTAAACTTTTCTTCTTTTTGTGTGTAACTTGAAACCATATTATTGTAAAGTTTTTATAAATTTAGTTTGTTGTATTTTTATTAATTAGCTGGGTGTGGTGACACAAGCCTTTAATCCCAGCACTTGGGAGTCAGAAGCAGGCGGATCTCTGAGAGTTTGAGATCAAGTTCTGGTCTTCAGAGTGAGTTCCAGGGCAGTCAAAGCTGCACAGAGAAATTCTGTCTTGAAAAACAAAAAAAAATATTGTATGGATATATGGAATGTGCATATAAGTGTGTGTGTGCGCGTGCGTGTGTGCGCACCTGACAACTTTTTAGTTCTTTCCTTTCACTGTGGGCTTCAGGAATCAAACCAAACTCAGGCTGTGTCAAGCTTGTGCTGTAAGTACTTTTACCCAGTTGAACCATCTCTCTGGCCCTGAAATTCATTGTTTTTTTTAATTTCATATGTGGGTACTTTATATAACCACTGAGATTCAATCATTTTAATTTTTAAAAAATTTGATATATAGGTACTATATTTACAGTCCCTGAGATTTCATTCTTGATGGACATTTTATCCAGAGTGTTATTCTAGGCTGGTAGTTACTGTTTGCTCTTTGGAGATACAGTTTTTAAGTTGTTTTTTTTTTCTCAAGAATAAAGCCTTCAGCAAATGATTGGTTTCTTCGAAAGCAGCCTCTTATCCCTAAGGATGCTTTTTATATTTTTTTCCACTGTGGGTTTTCAACCAGTAATTTATTGAAATTGTTAAGTATGAGGTTTGACATCTTTCATTTTAGGAAACTTTTCAGTCATGCACATAATGCTTCTACTTCATTCTGTCCTGTCTGGGATTTTATTGAATTCTGTGACACTAAACCACCACTTACTTTGTTACTCACCCCTTTTCATTCTGATACACTTCCCTGAGTCTTTTAATTCACACTTGTGTAGTATCCATCACCCATTGGTATTTCATGAATTAATTTCAATTTATGCACTTTTAGTAACAGTTGCTTTTCTTTTAAGAATCTATAGTCATTTAATGCATATTATTGTTTGTAGCAACCGTGTTCCATCCATGTATACAGTGGATATCTCCTAAGATTGTATTGCATAGTACTGCCATAGACTTGTTACCTTGTCCATTATGATGTCTGTATAGTGATGCCTTTCTTAAAACCTCTCCTTGTCTTTGGGTGTAGCTTAAAGACCTATTTTCCTGCTTTTTATGGCTTCAGTGTTGTTGCTGAGATTATTTTTTTAATATACGAAGCATATATTAAAACCTGTAGGCCGATATTGCTAACAAGTGTAGCCACTGTGAATATGTT
>PVIU01025994.1:0-22748 GCA_004026605.1 Ondatra zibethicus | reverse complement strand
AAGTGCTTGGTGACCTTTATTTTATAGCTAGGGTCCACTAATGAGTGAGTACATACCATAATCATCTTTCTGGGTTTGGGTTACCTCACTCAGGATAGCGTTTTCTATTTCCATCCATTTGCATGCAAACTTCAAGATGTCCTTGTTTTTTACCGCTGAGTAGTATTCTAATGAGTATATAATCCACACTTTCTTGACAGGATCCAGCAATACCACTCTTGGGAATATACCCAAGAGAAGTCCAATCATACTTCAAAAGCATTTGTGCAACTATGTTCATAGCAGCATTGTTTGTAATAGGCAGAACCTGGAAACAACCTAGGTGCCCCACAAGAGGTTTTCTTTAGTAGTAGATTTGAATTTTACTAAAAGAAAGTGATACGTTAATAAACCTTAGTATTACATGATACCACCAATGTCTCAAACTTTTATAAAAGCAGCTGGTTAGCACGTTTGTATATTTATGTGCATTTATAATGTACACGAAAAAAACAAGCCAAGTGCATCATTGCAAAGTGAAAAATTCTCGTAATACAATTCTCAAAAAATGGGAATGGCTAGGACCTCAAAAAACTCAATCCCTCCTCTTCCTCAAAAATAGTGAAAGATAACCACTGTCTTTAATTTTATTGGTTAATTTTGTTTTTTTCTGTGTTTTAGTTTTAAAAAGTAAGAGCATGAACCATGTATTCCTCTGCTTCATCATTCATGATATTGTTAAATTTATCTGTATCATCATATATACAAGAATTAGTTCATTTTAATTGAATACACACTTGGCTGTTTTTAATTCATCACTTTTCTATTATTTTGATGGATATCTGAGATAGTTCCAGCTAATGGGTCATTAGGAATACTACTATTACTTTTTTGTTGTTGTTATGGTTCTTGTGTCCAGTTACATACATTTTGGTTGGTTATCCTGCAAGAATTTTGTTTATATTTAATTTTAAAGTTTATTGATTTTTAACTCCCATCAGCAATGTATGGAAGTTCAGTTTGTTCCACATAGTCACCAGTTCTCTGTGAGGTTGCAGAGGTGTGCTTGTGGAGGCCAGAGGATGCTATCCTCCTCTCTCCCTCCCTCCCTCCCTCTTTCTTTCTTTCTTTCTTTCTTTCTTTCTTTCTTTCTTTCTTTCTTCCTATCTTTTTTCTTTCTGTTTTTAAGACAGATTCTCTGACTGGACTAGAACTTGCCAAATAACCTAGGCTGATTGGTTAGGAAACCCCAGGGATTTTCCGTTTCCCCCTCCCCAACCCTGAAATTACAAGGGTGTTTCACCAAGTCCTGCTTTTCTTATGTGGGCTGTGTGAATTGAACTCGTCTCTAGCCTGAAAGACAAGCACTTTACCGACTGAGCCATCTCCCCTGTTAGTCCCTATTTTCACCAGTCTTGAATTTTAATTTGTACTAGTTTTAATTCATACTTTCCTGATGTCTACTGAGCTGTTTGTATACTGAACCGTTTTTTTTTTCTGTTTCTCAACTGATTAGAAGTTTTTATTCTAGAAACACTATCTTTGACCATTATAGATCTTAGAAATATCTTGTTTATGTTGTTTATTTGCTTAATGTTCTTTTTAAATAAGTATGGGTTCTTAATTATAATATAGTCCAGTTTTTTGGTATTTTTTATTTTAAATGTTGTCTTATTTTCATATTTGCTTGGATGTGACACCATGACCAAGGCAACGCACAGAAGGGATGGTTTATGGGGATTCACCGTCTCAGAGGGTTATAACTAGCACGGTGAGGAACCTGGCAGCAGGCAGTCATGGTGCTAGAGTAGTAGCTGAGAGTACACATCTTGATCTACAAGCACAAGACAGACAGACAGAGAACTAATGGGAATAGCTGTGGTTTTTGAAACCTCAGAGCCCATCCCAGTGGCACACCTCCAACAAGACTACAAATCCTGTGAGCCTGTGGAAACATTCTCATTCAAACCACCTCAAATATTTCTTTCTTCTCTTTTTTCTTTTTTTGATTTAATTATATAACATTAAGTCTTAAGGTTATAGAAGTGTTTCTTGGTTCTTTTCTACCAATTTATTATTTTATATTTAGGTCTACATTTCACTTGTAATTGATTTTAGTGACTGATATTAAATTAATTTCCCTTAGTTGTCTGCTTGACCTAGATCCATAATCAAAATGATAATCCATTCTCCATCTACCCCCGCCCCAGTTCTGGAGTACCCCTTTGATCCTAACTTATTAACATGTATGTGTAAGTGTGTATCATTATATTTATGAATTCTAAATACCTTTTAATTGACAAGTTTTGTTTAGTCATGTGTATATTGCCGGTAGAGACCAAAAGAGTATTGAATTCCCTGAGGCTGGTGTTACAAACAGTTGTGAGCTACCATGAGTGTGCTGGGAATTGAATTTGGATTCTCTAGAAGAACAACTAGTGCTGTAATTGCTGAATGATTTCTCTAGCCTCTCTAAAATTTTTCACTTATTTGTGCATGTACTTGGGCACATGCATGGCAGGGGGGTGAATGATTGCATGTGCATGCAGGCATGCATGCCTGTGTGCCTACAGAGTGCAGGCAGAAGCCAGAGTACAACAAGAAGGAGTGGTTCTGTCCTTCTACCCTGTTCTAGAGATTGAACTCACGTTGTCCAGCTTGATGGCAGGTGCTTTATCTGCTGAGCCATCTTGCTTTCCCAGTCTCTTTCCTGATGTGCATACAGATGTGGCGCATTAGTGAACACTCAGCCTCATTTTGGGCCATCTTTGTCGTGGTCTCGTGGCATTCCCATTGAAGTCGGATTCTGTATCCTACAATTTCTCCTCAGTATAGAATGGATAATCTTCCCAGCTGACTTTAAGAATTCTAAAGAACTGGTCCACAGCTAGGTGTGGTGGTGGCTCATGCCTGTAGTCCTAGCATCCAGAAGGCAAAGACAGGAATATTCTGGTGAGTCAGGCCAACCTGGGCTATATGTGAGTTCTAGATTAGCCTGAGTGTAGCCCTGTCTTCAAAAATGAAGGAAGGAAATAAAGAAGAGAGATATGATGTGTATCTTCCCAATCCTTTTTAGTGGTAGAAGTGGGAACAAAAAACAATGGAGAATATGTTTCCATTTCTGCCAGAAGAGACTGATATTTCAAACTTATAAAGGAAAAGATTAGTTCTTTGTAGCTGTTCTGTATTCATTTGGGAGTTATTATTTAGCTTATGAATATTAAAAAGACCTAATTTTACATTCCAAAATGATGTGCTGAAATTGATGATTCATCTTATCAGAAGCAGTCTTAGAGACTAGAAATCTTTCATTGGCTACCTTAGATAGTAGCTGCTGTTTTCTTAGTTTTGCCAAATAGACTTACTGAAATTGGTTTTCTCCTTTGTTTCAGATGATAACCTAAATCATATTCTTAGGCAGTATCAAATTGAACATATTTTCCAAGACCCAGCTATGCAGGTATGTGGAATGATTTAAGTGTAACAAACTAGATTGAAATTTGGTTGTAAATATATCTGCTTCCTTATGAATTATTGATTGCACTCAATACAAATTCTCAGTATAAATTCTTCTTAGAACTGTTAACATTTGAAATTGCCTGTAATCTTTAAAATTTTGCTTATAGCTTTGATTCTTATACAGAAAATTTTGATTTTGCTAACTGATAGTAAGTTCTTTGTCCATAGAAATTGCTTTTTTTTTCTATCTTTGGAGCTAATGTTATATATGTATCTAAGGTCCAAAATGGGAATTCATTCATGCTTTGAAACATAGTAAACTGATTTGTCAAGATGTATATAACTATTTCAGTTCTTACAAATTATGGTATTGAAAACCCTGGGAATGTTGGTTCAGTGTCCTGCATGTGTAAGGCCCTGAGTTTGATTCCTATCACCCAAATTAAAAAAACCCAGAAATTATGACTGAAACATAAACTAACACAGATAATAATATACATTGATTTTTAATGTTTTCTTCCTGAGGTGTTATTTACTTTAGATTCACTTTAATTTTAGGTTTTATCAGCAAGGTGAATTTATTCTGGTAAATATTTTCCAACAGAGGTCTGAAAGCTCATTTAATCAGTAACAGCAGCAAAAGACAGAGTTTTGAAGCTCCAGCAGCTTTGTGGACGTTACTGCAGCACATCTGCTGGAAGCTGTAGCTGGTTTGACCAGTAACACAGCAATGGCTGCAAGACAATCATCAGAGGTGTCTGTATTACACATTGTGATTGTAATTATTGGAAACCTCAAGGTAGCAAACCAATGAGGCATCTCCCCTTATCATCCCAAAATAGCCCTGCGTTAATTCTTAGCGGGTGTAGGTTCTTTTCTACATGTACAGTTTTTATAATCATATAACAGATCTTGATTCCTATTCTTAATCTTCGTTGCAGAATATTGTTTCTGCCTCCTCTGTCCTGTGTAGTTGTCCATAGCTCCCAGACTTCCATTCCACATCTTGCTTTTCACCATGCACTTTGCAGTAGTGAGAGAAGAGGTGATGTGGTAACATAGAGTGAGTGTTATCTCCTTTCTAGCAGCCATGCCTACATCCTTGACCATGTGTACTTCATCCCTTGGGGATTTGTTATCCTTGTAACAGCTATGAAGCCCGAAGAAAAGTGGAACACAGTCTGCAGATTCAGCTTTGCCGCCAGAAGTGGATTTGTGAGGGTAGAGGGGCTGGGGCTACAAGTAGAAGGTGCATCTGGAAGCCCTAGTGACGTACTGGCAGTCCTAACCACAGGGGAAACCTACAGCTCTGAGAACCTTAAATCCATGTGGGATTTGGTGTGGCAGTGGCTCCTGCTGTGTGGTAGCCTAGTATTGGAGAAGAGAGCAGTTGCATTGCTCTTAATATCACAGAGCACGATAGACAGGCACTACCTTTACAAGAGGCTACTGCTTGAGATGGAACATTCTAGAGATGCAAAAATAAGGAGCAGTAATAAGTTGTGAAGCTAGTGGACATAGGGCCTGGCAGAAGATGGGTAGGAGAATTAACAGGGGCAGGGGCATGGGGAGTAGGCAGGCATAGATGTGCTAATAAAGTTAAGGAGCACAGAGCTCAGGCTGTGGAGGACATAGCAGAGGATAGCCCTCAGCACCCATGGCAAGGAGCCAGTCCTGTTGCCAGTGGTTTACAAAACTCGGGGCTCTCAGATTACTTGGCCCCTGGAACCATCTCACTGCTGCCTCTAGCTTGTTACCAGCAGTACTGAGAGCCTTGAACTCAGGTTCAGCAGTTTGTGTTTTCCTGCTGGGCAAGACATGAGAGCCAGAGAATGCTGTGTTCCGTCTAGTCTCCCCTCCAGTGTGAAACTTAGTGGTCTTGTACTTTGCCGGCTCTCTAAGGTCACCCATCCTTCATTTGGACATTTGTCACCCTTTGGTTCACAAACTTTGGAGACTCTGCAGTTCAAAGGAATCTATCTAGTAGGCAATGAGCAAAATGATAGAATAAGAATTTTATAGCATCATCTCTGTATAGTACATATATTTTCATAATCATCCACAGACAATATTAAGTCCCTTTTTAAGAATCCAAGAATCCAATAAAGAAGTTACAGCACACTGTAAAACTAAATGAAATTGGAGATTAGAGGCATCCACTGTACTGAAACTGTTTCACCTACCACATCAGCTCTCCCTCAAGACAGCCTAATTCCACCTGTGGGTAGGAGTGAGAATGTAGTGAGTGGTCTCAGTGAGCAGCAGGAACATGCCAGTAGGGACCTCAGTAATTTTTAGAGAAAGGATCTGTGTAACAAAAGTGAACAAAATATACAAAAAGACAAACTGAAAGTTTTAGAGGTTAAAAACTACAATACATAAGATTTTTAAAATGTAATAAGTCTTCAACATCAGACTTAAAATAGAAGTAATCTGTAAACTTGGAAACACCTGAATTGTCTTTTCAGAGGAATAAAAAAGAATGAAGAAAACATTTATGTGACACAACCAAGAAAAATCAAATGCAAATTTCTGAGAGTCTCAGGAGAAGGATAAAAAGAATTGCAAAAGCTACTTGAAGAATTAATAAAAACTTATAAAACACCTGAGAGAAATCTAGACATCCAGGATTACATGTTTCCAAAATAGGTTCAACCCCAAAATGGTTTATCTAAGATATGTTGTAATTGAGTGTTCAGAAATTTTGTATTCAGAGAGTTTTGAAAACAGCAGCATTAGGCAATGACTCACCATATACCAATTAAACTTCATAATATTGTAAGTGAATTCCTTAACAGAGATGGTGTGTGGATCTAATTGGTTTTAATAACAAAAGCCTGGAGTCAGATACAAGGATTAATGATGAAAGGTCAGGGAAGCAGAGCAGCTAGCCACCAGTTCTTAACTCTACTGAATCCTCAGACCAAAGGGGTGATCCTATCCCTATGAAACCTCAGACCGAATCCTGAGCTCCTGTCTCCTCCTGCCTTATATTCCTCTCTCCACCTCCCTAGTGCTAGGATTAAAGGTGTAAGCCACTACAGCTTTGCTCTGTTTCTCTTTTAAACCGATTCAACCTCGTGTGGCCTAGGGTGACCTTGAACACACAGAGATCCCTCTGCCTCTGTCTCCTGAGAATGCTGGCATTAAAGTGTGTGTCACCACTTTCTGGCCTCTGTGGCTGACTAGCGTAGCTGCTTTGTACTCTAATCTTCAGTCAAGCTTTATTTGTTAAAGCACAACAAAATATCACAATATTCCCCCTTTTTGTCTAAAATAAAAAAGTCTATAACTAATATAAGAAAAAGTATGTATAATAAGTACAATAACTATTTACAAAATATACAGGCAATAAGTATATCAACAATGTCTAGTCCATTTGCATTTGACAAATTCAGAGAAAATACTCCATTATCTATCCTATCTTGGTGAGTCCAAAGTGTTTTACCTGATTTACTTTTTATTCTAAAAAACTATCTTTTATGTCTCTCAACCTTATACACTTTACAGTTCTTTAGTGAATTTCTTTTCTGAGTCTGATAAACAAGAAAAACTATAACTGTCTAGTCTTCAACTCCCTCAGAGACCTGAGAAGGAAATAGTATTAACTGAGTAAGCAGGAATTCCTGTACAAGCAAGTGACCCAAAAAAATGTAAGAAATGACAGGAACATCTGGCTGCCTGGAGAGTTACCCAAGGTTCCTCTGAAACATTGGGGCATCTATTTTGGGCCTACAGGAAGGACTAGGATATTTGACAGACTTTTATGAAGCAGGATTTTTGAAGGACTGTCCTGCATTGTCTGGGCATGGTTTGGCAGTCACTCTTTTTTGTGTCCTGCTTATCCAGTTTGGACAGCATACTGTCAGCAGTCGAAGCAAGAACACATTCTGGACTGGACAACAAACGGTGCAGCTACTTTTGCCACAGAGAAAGTAAACTCCATGTGGAGTTTCTTTGATGTCCATCATCTTCTTCAAAGTAGATTGGTGCTGCCAGGAATAGACATGTCTCACTGTCATAAAAAAAGAACCCATGTTATTAAGACATCTTAAATGCCTTATTCTTGAGATCTCTGAAGTGTTTGGAGATGACCCGTCTATCTAAACTATATTTGTTTGATCTTGAAAGTATACCTAACATGACTATAAGTTTGATTGTAATAGGTAACTAATTTCTAATCTGCATTACCTTATTATTCTAAATAGTTGGTAATAATAACTTTCAAGGACTAGAAATTTGCATTACATTGTTAAATGAGTTGTATAGGTACAATACCTTGAACAATATTAGAAACATATGTACAGTATGTTCTAATAAAAATAATCTTAAATTTATATCAATATGCAAAAATCCATATCAATGTAAAATATTTAAAACTAGTAGTTGCTATTTTGGTTTATAAGTAGATTCAATAATCTACCTTTTTATCCTATTTCTATCACCCGTTTTTCTTTTCAGAATAGATTCAATAATGTACCCTTATATCCTATCATAATTATAGCCCCTTTTTTCTTTTCAAAACAAGAATCCTGAATCTAAACTCTTTTGTTCAGCTTTTTTCTTGACCATTACCAATAACAACCTGTAACCAACCACCCTAAACAATGACAAATATCCATAACCAATTGAATGACCAAAACCCACCTATCCTACCTTTTGGGAATGTGGGTATCATGTTCTTAAGTTTACTTTCTGCTGTCTGGGGGTGACAGCATCCTTAGGGGATCCTGAAAAGAAAAATTTTGGGTTAGTTTTCAAGTCCTAGGAGAGGAATCATTTGTTGTCCAGTCTCTGTGTAGTGGGAAAGTGCATGGCTTGTCTCAAGTCCTAGCTAGAGTATTCTGTGAGGCTGGACCATCTTAGCTAGCCATCTCGAAATTGTTCTGAGCAGTTTGTAGTCCAAAGCCGATTTTTGGGTGGTGTTTTTCAGCTTAGTGGTATTATCATCATCCTGGTGGAATTGTCGTAATTGAGGGACCCCATTATCCTTTTGGAAACTTCAGAGTTTGCTGTCAGGCATGGTCATGGTTCACTGCAGAAAACTGATAGAGACTCAAACCCTAATCATGTACAGGAAACTAAGTAAATGAAGCCTTTTTCTAGAATTAGTTAGTACTCTATATAACCATTCATATCATGACAAAAAATTAAAACATGTTTTAATTTTATTTAATATATATTTAAATATTTTAAAATAAATGTTTATATAAATCTTCTAAGTTTTGTGAACATTTATATCTTAAGAAAAGCTTTAAAGAGTTAAAATAAAACCAAAGGATTATGAGATTAGTGACAATAAAATAGTTCCTCAATTTGGTTCTTCTTCTGTTTCATATCACGTGGCTCTTCTGACATGAGACAGAGATTTTGGAATTTCCTTTAACAAGCATGCTTGGGTTTAGAGAAGGAGAGAGCCACACTCCAACTTCAAAGCCAGCTTTAATTTTTTAATTGGACTGATACTACAAAGAGACCATTTGTATTATATGTCTGTAGAGAACAGAAGAAACAAACATTTGAAAAGATTTATAAAATTTTATCCTGTTGGAAATGTGATATACCAATAGGTCAATTTACTCTTTTCTTGGGATTTTTTTTTCTGGATAATTTGTCCCTTTTCTTCAGATGTCTCATTTGTCAAGTGGTCTTCAGATTCCTTAGCTGGATACCTTTATTCTCCTGAAAAGACAGAAACAAAACCTTCCCCAGCTGTAATTTTGGGGAGACTCTCTTTTGGTAAGTTATATCTGATCAAATGAGAAGCATTTACTAGTCATATAAGTTAGTTTAGATTGAATGAATGGTCACACTGATTGGTGACCTATCAACTCTTTTAATGAAGAAGTCTCTTGATTCATATCAAATCTTTATCAATTTTTATTCATGGTTTCTCCTGGATTTTTTTTTTTACCTTTTAAAGCTGTTCTATCATCCACAGCAGTATGGTATTTTACAGTAGGCATTAGGTTCTTTAATTGCTCTGGAAAGGAGTTTTGTCCACAATGACAGGAAACAACTGACTTTGACATGGGGCCTGTGAGAAACCTTTTTTTTTTTTTCTTTTCAGAGTAGATTCTCTTTTTATCCTATAATTTCTATATCTTTTTTCTAAGATTCAGTAATCTACCCTTATATCCTCTCATATCAACCAGGTAGAGTGGGATGGTTTATTTCAAGTAGAACAAAACTATCAACCAAGAATTTACTTGTCAAAACTGTCCAATAGAAATAAAAGAGATAAAGAATAACTGAGAGACTTCATAACTCTTGAACTGCAACACTTGATAAAGACAGTTCATTAAGCTGAAGTAAAATAGCACTGATTGTTACCATGTTGAACTATGAAAGTAAAACTTACATACAAGAATATTCTGTTATTGGGACTGTGATATTTAGGTCACTTTTAATTCTTGTGTAGAACTTAAAAGGCAGAAATGCTAAAAGTAACTTTAACTACAATTGCTTCCTGAAGAATACACATAAAAACAATAATTTGTAACTTGGAAACTTTAATTGTATGGAAGAGAATAACAATATAAACTTTTTGTACATCACTCTAAAAGGTCAGTTATAAATGCTTACTCTGAAACAGGTTATGTATGCCTCATGCTCAGTACAAAGCCAAAGCACTTAGGAGATACACAATGATAGAGAAAAGAGTCAAACATACTTTTTATAGACGTCACTAATCAGTGAGAGAAAGCAAAAGAAGCTGAGAACAAAGGAACTTCAAAACAGAAAATAGCAAGATTGCATCAGCAGTATTGACAGTAATTACTTGTGTAGTAATTCTCTAGTCATAAGACACAAAGCAAGTGAATGCTATTCATAAGATAGTCAACTGTGGCTTAAAAGGACACTTATAAGTTAAAAGTAAAGGGAGGGCAAAAATATCCCATGCAGATGGAAAGGAGGACTGGGACTCTTCCCACACATCCTGTTGCTGCCCTGTGTCACAGACATCCTGTACCCTGGGTCTGCAGGACTGCCCACCCCCACTTGTGCTCCAGCAGATTGCAAATGGGGTGGATTTGGAGTGGGCCAACTTTTAACCTAAGTTCTAGGCCTGGGTAGTTGCAGGGTTGGTCCGTCCGCCAGCTTTCCCCAGTCTTCACCACCAGGGTGAGTTCTCCAGCATTGCCCTGGCTAGGTCACCTCTTGCAGCAGTGAGCCGGGGTGGGGTCTGTTCTCGCGGGTTCACATCCTCAGGGTCAGTTCTCCCACACCCACACCTTCAGGGCCAGCTCTACTGTGTTGTCCAGGCGAGGTGTGGAGGTCACTCTCCTGAGTGCTGCAGCTGATGAGGGGCCAGGATAGCTCTCCTGCCCTTATGACCTCTGGACCAGCTTTCTCATGAGGCAGAGGGGGCGGATCTCTTCCCTTCCCATGCTACCCACATGACAGATGAATAATGGCAACAGCTCTCCTACCTGCCTCAGGCATTGATTGCAGTGAGGGAGGCATTTCTCCCCAGCCCATGCTGCCATTTGGCAGATGAGGGACAGGTCCAGGTCTCCCAAGCTCATGTTGTCCAGCAACATATCTGTGCCCCATCAACAGGATCAACTCTGTTGTACTACCCAGACAAGGTGCCAGGCCTGCTTTCCTTCTCCAGCTGGAGTTACATGATGGGAGAAGGGGCACAATTCCTCATCCCCACCACCACACTGCAGACAAGAGAGGCAGTACCAGCTGTGCCCCTGTCATGACCTCAGGGTTAACTCTAGCTGCATGGGTGAGGCACAGGGCTTGTTCTCCTAAAGAGTTGGGTCATGTCCCCCCACCTGCTGCAGGTGTCAAGGGGTGAGGAGAGGAGAGCATCTTTCCCTCACCCATGCTGTCACCATGGCAGATGAGAGGGGTGCAACTGCTCTCCCATTCTCAACACCCACAGGACGAGCTCCAGCTCACCTATGCCCCATGAGCAGTGTCAGCTCCACTGCGCTGCCCAGGTGAGGTGTTAGGGCCTTCTCTTCTGAGTGCTTCACGAGGGGCAGGACCAGTTCTCCCTAGTGTTGCAGTCAGTATGGTGTGAGGCTAACTCTGTTTAGCCCTATACTCTCTTCCTTTCACGGTATCAAGGACCACAGACTGACTGCATCAGGGCCATGAACCTAGGCATGGACAGCAGCCCAGGCCCAGACATCACCATGTCACAGAGTGACTATCAAGCCTCCCACCTCTGCACACTCCTCACCGCTTTCACTTCTTCATATACGCCTGTGTCCAGAGGAAGTGACCCATTAGGTTCCCCTCCCCATAACACCATAACAGTGCCCCATCTGCCCAGCACCAGAAGGTGCCAGGTGGGCCCAGGATGCAAACTTTCTTATCTTCATGTATGCAGTATCTCTATATTGGTTATGTCATTATACTACAGAAGGTCCCCAGGCGACAGTGGTTTGACAAACAACCTTGCAGCTTTTGATAATGTGAAAGTGATACACATTCATATCTTTTCTTGAATTAGTAGGTGGTACAGTGCTCTCCCATGATGATGGGCAGCGTGAGCCCAGCTCCTCAGCCAGCTGTGTAATCACAAGTATGAACATACTTTGCATGTCTGCTCCTCAGCCACCAGTTATAGGGCAGTGTATTCAATGCATCTTTAGCTTTTCTTCTTTTCAACTTCAGATAAAATTGTCATCCATCTTAAGCTAAGGAATGTCTATATTTATAGTGTGACATAACAAAATCTTTCCATTGAGGAAAGTTGCCCAAACTTGCCTATCATTATTTCCTACAATCCCATATGAATCCACAGTTATCTCAGAAAGAAGATTAATAAATACTTTTAAACTCATACATTAGAACTGCATTTATTTATTGTAGAAAAAGAGCAAATTAAATTCAGCAAAAAAGAAAGGAAGTAGAACTTGACTAATGAAATATCAGCATAAGCATTAGGAAAAATTACAAAAGTCAAAAGATTGGCTGTTAAAAAAGAAAGTATGCAAATCATTTTCAAAGATTAAAGAAAATGGCTATTAGTGTTTGAGAAAACTACTGAATTTCTTTTGAGTGTTATCTTCTTTCTAAGACTTAGTGTATTCTCTAATTTACTCTAACATATATTGTATTATGTGGTGTTTTCTAGGTACATGGCCAAATATCTGTATATAATAATAGTGTCACATGTTCTCCAGCCCTTAAATCTTCCTTACGTGTTCACCAGAACTTTTAACAGCGATAGTAAACAGCGTAATGTAAGCTTCCTTTGTTCACCACAAATAATGATAATTAGTGTTGATGGTTGGTAGATATTTCATCAAGTAGAAATTTCTTTATAGTTCTAACTGCCCAATTTTTATCCTATATGGTTAAATATACCAAATGCTTTTTCCTTTTCTTCTTTTTTTTGTAAAGCTTTTTATAAAGTTATAAAAATTTTAATGACATTTAATTTTAAACCTGTTTCAATTTTAATGAATAATTTGAGAAAACATTTTTAAATGACTATTTTCTTTTATAGACCAGCATGTTCAAAGATGACAGAGGTGATGTACTAGTAAACTCAATAGATGACCAAAGGTAAAGTATTATCTATTGCTTGCTTGATCATTGAAAGAGTTCCTTTAATTTAGGGATATTTATTTTATGGTCTGCTGTAATTAAGCATTAATGACATGCTATTGAGTTCAAAAATATACTGGTGGAGTCTAGAAAACTGAATTATAATGGAGGATGATCTTACCTTCCTGCCCCACACCCAGGAAAATTTGGTACTATCTGGGAGCATCTTTGATTTGTTTACAAGTAAACCCTTTGGAAAGTGAGGCTTCCTGTGATAGAAGCCAGAGAAGCTATTTGTCATCCGTCAGTGCTCAGACCTCTCCTCCTGCCCCTTCCACACAATCAAGAAGGTTTTAGTCCAAAATATTACTTGTGCTAAGGTTAAGAAAGCAGCAAACTATTGATTCCTACTAAGCACAAATTTTTTTGGGTGGGATTTATTTTACTTGTTAGATACTTAAAGTAAATGGAATTGAATACATTGTAATTTAATTTTGTATGTTCCTACAGTTGTTTACCTCCTCTTATTGCTGAGTATGAGAAACATCTGGAAGAACTAAGCAGACAGCTGACCTATTACCAGGTATGAAGTCATAATCACTAAGCTTCTGTACGGTTTTACAGTGAGAAGAAAATATGAAAGTTCATTCATTTCTAAATGTGTTATCTTCAGTATTCTTTTTAACCCAGTATTCCATTGTTCTTGCTGTCTGGCAGAGGCATCTTTTAGAAGCTTGCATTATTATCTCTGAGCACTTATATCTCTGTGCTCAGAACTGTCTCATAGCCTTTCATACCTTACCCTTATTCTGTCCATATTTATCACTATTTGCAGAATGGTTTTCCCCATTTTCAGATCTATTTCTGCCAGATGCCTTTATCTTGTGTCTTTTAGATAAGATATTACTAACCTACTTCCAGTATAGGCTTAGATTCTAGTACATGTTTTTCTATTACTAGTTGAAGTTTATTTTAAGAATAATGGAATAAGCTCAGGAAGCTGTCTATAGGCAGATCTGTCTCAGGGTTTCTGAGACTAGGCTCATGAAAAACTAAAACTAATACAGGATTGTTATTTCAGTTACCCACATTTCATTTCCTTGAATTGAAATAAACATCTTTTACCTTTCCTCCCAAATTTTCTGATACCAGAAAAACAGTATAAATATTTCATTTTTAAAAGTTTTTATTTGGTGGGTGGTGGTGGCGCACACCTTTAATCCCAGCACTCGAGAGGCAGAAGCAGGCGGATCTCTGTGAGTTTGAGGCCAGCCTGGTCTATAAGAGCTAGTTCCAAGACAGGCACCAAAGCTACAGAGAAACCTTGTCTCAAAAAACAGAGAGAGAGAGAGAGAGAGAGAGAGAGAGAGAGAGAGAGAGAGATCTTATTTTTAAAATTAGCTTACAAAGTAATAGGTTTCCATATGGGGTTTTCCTACATACTTTGTTTTTATGAAAACCCTAGCTCTCCTAGCTATACACTCGCAGCTCTCCCTCCGTGTGTACCTGCACTTTCCCTTAACTCCTTTTCCCAGCTATACACTTTGGCCCTAGTGTTTCCTTTTCTGCTTTTGTTGTTGCTTTTCTCACTGTCTTCTCTTAAAGTTGCTGCTGCCGCTACTGCTTCTTTCTAGACTGTATAAAGAATTGTACAAATTAAACACTAAAAACAAGGCTGCCAATCAAATAATCTTCAAGTCACAAACGGAAGAAATACAAACGGCAGATAAATATTTAGAAGTATTTCTGAAGCAGAACTTCTATGTCTCAGGGTAAGCCCACCTGCTGACAGTGGCTATTCCTTATTAGAGCTTGAATATACTAATGATTGTATTGTCTTGGATACCAGACCCCGAATCAATTCACTAATGGTAAAGAAAGCAGGGTTAATTTGATGCAAATGTGAGGAAGCATAATAGCTTTGTATAAAAATAACCCCTGGAGACTGATTTTCTGAGTGCTGCTGCGGGAGATGCTGTGCTGCGCCTTAAAGTGGAGCACACAGTAAGCCTTGGCGCATTTCCGCCTCTCTCACAAAACACCTGAGACATAACCTGGAAAATCAGCTTAAAGGAGGGAGGCGGGTTTTGGCAAATGCTTTCAACCCAGGCTACCTGGCTTTGAGAAGAGAGAGAATGTGATAGCTGGAGAACATGATGGAGGGGGGCTCACTGCATGATGTCTGGGAAGCAGGGAGAGGAGAAGTGGTGCTGTGACTAAAGGCATACGCTGGTGACCTGTGTGTTCACAGTAGGCTGTCTCTGAATTGTCCATTAAGCTATGGATTAATTTGATGATGTCATTAGAGCTCTTATGATGCAATCTCCTTGCAAGTTCCAACCTCTGAACATAAGCTTTCCAGCCTAAGAGGCGTTTATACTCAGCCTTAGTATGTGTAATAATATATAATAATATAGGCCTCTGATAGCTGGTAAACCCCAGGCGTTTTATACTCAGCCTTAGTATATGTAATAATATATAATAATATAGGCCTCTGAATAGCTGGTAAATCCCAGGTGTTTTATACTCAGCCTTAGTATATGTAATAATATATAATAATATAGGCCTCTGAATAGCTGGTAAATCCCAGGCGTTTTATACTCAGCCTTAGTATATGTAATAATATATAATAATATATGTAATAATAATAATAATAATATAGGCCTCTGATAGCTGGTAAATCCCAGGGCTTATGGGAACAAGAGAAAACTAAATTAATGTTTTTTACAGTATTAATTTTTTAATTAATAGATTGGCATATACCTTTACTAAGAGAACACAATGCTTACAACTCCTAAGGATAAAGTTAGATATTTTCTTTGCATAAAGACTTATATAGACTTTTCATTTCTATCGAGGTTTATTGGGGTACCAGCCCCCTAAACCTTTAGGATCCAGAAGGAGCACTTACAGCAAGTGAAAAATGGCTAAAGGGGTCTGATGGTGAAAGGAATGAATCAGCCATATATAATTCCAGTGTTCTCTCTTTCCATGTTCTCTTGTGTCTGTTAATTGTGTCTGTGTGGGTATATAAACTGTAAACCACAAGGTTTCCACACAGTCACAATTAATAATTCTTTGGCAATAGTAAGGATACCAGGCATGCATCTCTTAGGGCCAAGACAGATAAGACTGGCAAAATGAATACCTGTTAGCTTGAGTGCCTGTTAGCTTACTTGTGTCTCCGAGGGAGTGTGGCTGCGAAACACCCAGGCATATCTGAAAAGGGCAAATACAGGAAGGGGCTATGATCTCTAGGAGGGGGAGAGGGACTTTGCGTGTTAACTACATTTGTGTAGTTAGGTAATCTAGAAGTTTGTAATTGATAAATGTAGAAAACAGGGAAACCGCAATGCTGTGCATTCTCTGCGCACTTCTGCTTACTTCCAAGGTAGCTGCGAACACAGCACACAGCATTTGTGGTAACCGTGGCAACCAGCATAAACCATGGGAGGAAAACTGATGGCACTTGATCCACATTTAACATTTTCACCAAATTTTTGCTGATTAAAGGGTTTCTCTTAGCACTAGATCAAGGTGAAAAGCTGCAACTATGTAGTAAAATCAGGAATTGCAGCTTCCAGCCTAGGGCTAAGTGGTGGGGTGCTTGTACCCCATGATGCCCAGGTGAGAAGGAATTCCTTTCTCTGGGGCTACTATAAGAACAAAGGTTTGACAGAGTGAATACTTTCACACCAGGGCCCCACAGTACAGGGAAATGTCATCCAGTCACCAGTACAGAAAAGAGTTATGCCCAATAATCAATTGATACACTGCTGAGGTTTTTTTGGGACAAATCCCACTACGGAAAAGGGGAGCACTATGAATGAAATCACAAGGGTTTTAGAGAAATGACAGCAACTATTCAAAAGACAAATATTTCCAAAGCTTTGCAAATTGGGTTTCCTCCACTGGGATACTCGTAATTCCGGTGGGTTAGCCTAGAGATTGCGCCAGCTGTACCCTCACTGTATAATGCTGTGCACCACAGCATATTTCCAAGTGTGTTTCTTTACAAACTTATAAAGTGATGGGGTAGAGCCAGATTCTGATTCTGTATTATTATAAGACAATTCTTAAGTTAATTCATTTTCCATTCTTTGCGATATGTTTTTTAGCCTTTGGCCATTTAAACTTAAACCAACCACAACAATGTCCCTTTTCCTTTAGATAGGCAATTAAAGAACAACAGAAGTCCTTTTTGTGTAAATGGTGTTTTAGTTTTAGGAATAACAAATCTAAAGTTCCTGCTGAATGCACTTTCTGAATTGCTGTAATGATGTATTGTGTACTTCAGTTGTTGTTCCAGAATAGTTAGTTGTCTGGAAATTAAAATCTCTTAAAACCTCTTATCACCTATCTGGTTCCTGTGTCTCTTTAATGAGCTATTTTTCTGAAGTACTTGCCTTAAATTTCTCATTTGGTGTTCTTACCACCTGTGGGTGATTACTGACTTAGATATAGAAAGAAACTACACTAGAAAGCCCAAGAGTCTTCAATAATAGTAATAGCGTTATATTTTTTTAGAGAGAAAAAAAGATGTTGGTATCTACTTCTAAGAATAGTTTATCTTTGCTCACATAGATAGAGTTAATAAGTAGAGCTAATTTTAACAATTACAGATGTACTTGGGCATAGTGGTGAGTGCCTTTAGTTATTCTCAGCACTCTCAGGAGACAGAGGCAGGTAGATTTCTATGAGTTGAGGTCAGCCTGAGCTATATAGAGAGTTCAGGACAGCCAGGACTACGTAAACTCTCAAAAAAAAAAAACCAGCAAAATCTAACACATTGAAAGAAAAAAGAATTACAGATGTGACCAAGAAATAATACACCTTCAAAACAGGAAAAGCATGCTGTAATTCTATATATAAAGATTCTCACCCCACCACAAACGTGTATAGTAGGGAAATTTTGATGATATAAAATGTAAAATCTACTATGTAGATTTTCTTTCCTTCCAAATAATTAAATATTTTCAAATATTTTATGGTAAAGTCCTTAATGTGACTTATATAATATGCTTATATAAGAATATATATATACTTCTTATATAAGAATGTTACATATAATATATAAGTATTCTATATAATCATTTGCAGTACTAGATATTTTTCAAAAGAGACTGTCTCTGCAAATATGACCAATACTCAGTTATCTGGTAGTACATTAATTCATTTTAGTTTGACTGAATCCTGGCCTAGCCGGAACTTGGGAAAAATTCAGCTTTGATGCCAATTTCATATTAAAAGGTGGTTAGTGATTTCTTAAGCCAAGCTGCTTTGAGCCTCTCTGAGTGGGAGAGAGACAGAGTTGGAGAGCTGCCTGTTCACACATCTCTTGCCAGGTCGGCTTCAGGCTTGGCTCTTCTCCCTTACCCTAGAGCACCCAATCAAGACTGATGGATGTGTTTTGAGCTGAGTGCACCTTTGTTTTAAACATGTATTTCCATGACCAGCTCTTATTGAAAACTGACTCCTTATTTTTCCCAGTTTGCTTTTATTAAATTCCCTCTTCTTTTCCCTTTGAAATGCTAATAATTCCTTTATTATTACCTCAGAAAATCAGTGAAACTTTCATCTCATTCTCTTTACAGTATGGATTATAACCTTCATTGTATTTTAGTTAATGAGTTTTTAAGTCATCTAACCTGCTAAATAATAAACCTTGTCTGTTTACCATAGCAGCATTGTTTAGAAGAGAGTTCAGATAATTACTAAGGGTAGTGAGAATGAATAATTGCTAAAGAAGACCTTAATTTTCTTTTTCACCATTCCATTTTACCTCTTGAAGTAGGAGAAAATCTACATACTAATATGGGCTTCCCCAGAGTAGATGAATTAATTAAGATATAAATTTAAGATATAGTGATCAACTGGTTTTTTTGGTTGGTTGGTTGGTTGGTTGGTTGGTTGATTGGTTGGTTGGTTGATTGGTTGGTTGGTTTTGGTTTGTTTTTCTTTTCTTTTTTCTTTCTTTTTTTTTTTTTTTTTTGAGACAGGGTTTGTCTGTGAATATCCCTGGATGTCCTGGAACTTACTTTGTTGACCAGGCTAGCCTCAAACTCCCAGATATTTACCTACCTCTGTCTTTCAAGTGCTGGGATTAAATGCATACACCACCATGCCCAACTCAACTGGTATTTTTAGTATAATGAAGTGTATCTTCTTTTGTTTTCCTGAATATATATTTTTAAATATTTCTCAATTGTTGCATAAAATGTTTTTATTTATTTACAATATGTTGAAAATGAATGTCCTATTATGTTTGGTATAATTGTTAAATGATCTACATGTGATACTGCTTGTTAAATGTAATGAATAAATTTTATCTGTAAATATCAAAAAGTCTGACTGCTTGCATGTGAATTGAGTACTAAATGGAGATCTAATTATCTCGAGAATGTATTACTGCACTGTGTTTTATTCTTGTAGAAACACATGGGTGAGATGAAACTGCAGCTTGAAACTGTCATCACTGAAAATGAAAGGTAAATCAATTAGCCAGTTGGTCTTCTGTTGCTTTAGGTAACTTTTATTTTGTTCTTGATACACAGAGTACAGTGATTTAGAGTACAGACTCCTGAGCATAAATTTCTGTTGACTATTGGCTTCTTTAACTGTGACGGAAAACAGGTTATTTAACTTCTTTCTGTTGTAACTTTCTTGCCTATGAATTGCAACTTATAAAAGAATCTTTTTCTTCACCTATTACTGTTCTTCTATGTGTACATATATATGCATATATGTATGTATATAAACCTACTGAGTCCATTTAATGTTGCTCTCATATGTATTTATAGGGCTGACCACATGGTATTGGGTAACCACTAATTTTGCCTCTTAGTAGTCCTTAATTGCCTATAGTTCCTCCTCTAAGGGTGAAGCCCTGTAAGAGTTCCCCTATTCATATTATCATGTCAACTGGTGTCATTGTTCAGATCTTTGTTTAGTTACCATGTTGTTGAGACTTCATGAGTGTAGTTTCCCTGACCTATATATTGAAGACACAATCTCTTAGCACATGTCCTGGTGCTTTGGCTCTTACAATCTTTCTGCTTCCTCTTCCTTTGTGTTCCTTTAGTCTTAGATACCGGGGTAGTGTTAGAGATGTGGCTGGGCACCTCACAATCAGTTTTCTGCATTTTGACCAGTTTGTAGCTTCCTATAGTGGTCTCTATCTGCTGCTAAAAGAAACTTATTTGATGAGACATGAGATCTACATTTACTGTGTGTATAAGGATAAGTATTTAGAATGCAGTTAGAGATTATACTGGTTTAAGAAAGTAGCAGTCATGAGTTTTCTTCTAGGTTTCCTGGCCTCCCCAGTCTTAGATAGTTGGTGAGGTTTGTAGTACTATGAATTTTTCCTCCTATAGAGCAAGTCTTAAGTACAATTAGACATCTGTTGGTTACTCACAAGACAGAAGTGCTACTAGTTCACCTTTAGGGATGTGTTATGTTGATCATTATGTTTTATAAGTACCACAGCTGGGGAAAGTTGTTCCTCACCCCCACCCCTTGGTAGCTTGCATAGCACCTCCTAGTACTTCCAGCTTAGTTTTAGCTCAGTTACTTCTTGTCATGTGTCCAAAATGTGTATTGTTTCCAGCATTGGAGACTTAACTCCAGATTCTGCGAAACAACTAAAAGCCAATGCCAATAGCCTATGTTGTTGGGATGGGGTGGCCTTTGGATGCCCTGACCAAGGTTTCAAAACATGAATTCTCATGTTTGATACTAAGGTTTCGGTTGGGTAGACTATGACAAAAGAACATTTTTTTTCATACACTGACTTTAAGAAAAAAATAGCTTGAAATTGGGCGCTTAAATACTTTATAAATATTATAGTACAATAATATAGTATAAATATGTGTAGCAGGATACACATACTGATTAAATACAAACAAACAATAAGCTTAAAAGCTAAAAATGTTGCCAACTTTGATGCCTCTATCTATGATTTCTTTCTTCATTCCCTCTACCAAGTAAACACTAGATTGGATTCTGCTTTAGTAAAACATTATTTAGGTTTGCATTTTTAAAATCATAAAAATCATATCATCCAGTATTTTGGGACTTAACACTTTTCACTATCATGCACAGGTATGAAAATTTCAAGAGATGAAACTACCAAGTTATAGGTTTATAATTGAATGTCAACTTACTGTACAACTTGTCTGTATCAGTTGGTTTACATTGTCACCAGTGGTATTTTTTAATTCAAATTGATCTATATTTTCTGGCAATAACTCTAATTAAACTTCTTAAATACTATTATTTTTGCTACTAAGATTTTTCTCCTTGTGATCTTAATTTACATTTTTCTAAATACTGATGTTTGGCCATTTTTCTTATACTTTTCTCATGAAATATTTATTCATCTCATTTCTCAAGTCTTTATTACTTATTTTTCTTACTAAGATATGTCTGTTTCTTTTAATTGGCTCCTTTGGTAAAATTTCAATCTTTTCTACAACATCTTTGAGGATAGCTTGAATGTATAGTTTTAGACCGTCAGGTCCTATATAGATACAGAAATGTGAAGTATAAGTAAGAGTGCCGATTGTTCATTACAACATTGTAGATAATAGGTATTTCAAAAATTCATTCCGAGGTTGCAGTGTACTTCATGAAATAATTTTCTAATTTCTTCTTTAAATTTTAAGGTAGCGGAGTCCCTCACTCTTTTTCTATGGTTACTTTACTTTGTCTCTCCCCTAATGTGTCCTCTCTCAGCATGTTAAAAAGAATTTTTCCTTTTTTTAATATTCTTTTATTTTTATTCAAAAATTTACACTTCCTCCCCTTCTCACAGTCCCCTCCAGCTCCCCCATTACCCCTCCTCCCTCCTCCTGCTTCCTTAAGAGGGAGCAGGCTACCCTGCCCTGTGGGAAGCCCAAGGCCCTCCCCGCTCCATCCCGGCCTAGGAAGGTATGCATCCATATAGACTAGGTTCCCAAAAAGCCAATACATGCAGAAGGGATAGGTCCCAGTGCTATTATCATTGGCTTCTGAGTCAGCCCCCATTGGCAGCCACATTCAGAGATTCCAATTTGATCATATGCTCATTCAGTCCTGGTCCAGCTGGATTTGGTGAGCTCCCATTGAATCAGGCACACTGTCTCAGTTGGTGTACCATCCCCTCGCGGTCCTGACTTCCTTGCTCATCTTCTTCCACCTTCTGCTCTTCGACTGGACCTTGGGAGCTCAGTCCATTGCTCTGATATGAATGTGGGTCTCTGTCTCTATCTCCATCATTGCATGAAATTACTATGGTGATGATCAAGATATTCATCAGTGTGACTTTGGGACAAGGCTCAGGAACCCTTTCCTCTGCTGCCCAGGTACCTAACTGGGGACATCCCCGTGGACACCTGGGATCCCCTGTAGAGTCAAGTCCCTTGCCAACCCTAAAATGGCTCCCTTAATGTTGATATCTTCTTCCCTGCTCCAATATCTGCCCTTCCTCCATCTCCACCCTCCCACTCCTCCAAGCTCTCCTCAGACCTTCCCTTCTCCCTTCTCCTTCCCCCTCTTCCTATCTTCCAACTCCAGCCCCACCCCTAAGCCCACCCCCATACTCCTAACTTTTGCCTGGCTATCTTGTTTGCTTCCAATTTCCAGGAGGATCTATATATGTTTTTTGATTCACCTTGCTATTTGGCTTCTCTAGACTTGTGAACTATAGGCTTAATGTCCTTTGTTTATGGCTAGGGTCCACTAATGATTGAGTACATACCATATTCACCTTTTTGGGTCTGGGTTATCTCACTAAGGATAGTGTTTTCTATTTC
>PVIU01025993.1:0-22749 GCA_004026605.1 Ondatra zibethicus | reverse complement strand
ATCTCAAAGTTGTTTTGATTTGCATTTAATTGGGAAAATCTTTACTAAATTGTCTTCTGATCTATAAACACAGAATTTCTCTCTTCTTTAATTCACAATGTATTTTCATCATCAAGATTTTGTTCATTTTGCTAAGCATCGCTGTAGAATATAATCCTATTATTAATTTCATTTCCATTTATATGAACTGATACTGAACTTGTATTTTTAGGATTAGGAAAGTGTTTTTGTAGATTTCTTGAACTTTTTATGTTGATAATTATGTCTTCTTCAAGTAGAGATTGTTTTATTTATTCCTTTCCAGTGTGTATGCTTATTATTTTTCTCATCTAATTTCACTGCTGAAAATTGATATATCAATTAACAGCTGCAGTAACATTTTACATCATTGTCTTCTTCCAGTTTGAAATGTGTTATATCTAGTTTCTCACCATTAAGTATAATGACAGGTATAAGGTTTTACACAGATAATTTTTATCTAGATGAAGTTTAAGTTCTTTCCCTCCAGTCATAAACTGATGGGGGGCATCATGAATGCATGGTGGTTATTTTTAACTGTTTTTCTTTCATTTTTAGATGGTATTCATTGTTTGTATAGTAGATTATATTAAGTTAATTTAGAATAACAAATCAGACTTATAAACCTGAACTAAATCTAACTGGCAACAGTTTCAGAACTATGCTTAGGTTTTTTTTTTTTTACAGCATGTTGTAAAGCAATCCAATTATATCCTCTTGGGAAAAAATAAATTGTAATACCATTAACATTAATTTAGAAAGAAAAACCTAGAAGATTTTTGAGGTATATAATTTTTTGAACACGTACATTCAAAGTAAGCTAGACTATCGTCAAACCAATGAAGAAACTAAGATTTGTGGGTACAACATTTATTTATTGCTATATGTAGTTAATATAACTTTGGATTAAATATGACACATTTTTTTCTAAGATTTTCCTCGGTGTCAGTTAGTCAGTTTCACATGTTACAATAAAATGTTCAAGTCTCAATAAATTTGTCAAGCAGTGATTTTATAGTTCTAAAATTTTCAAGGGAAAGTTCCAAGCATTGATTTTGCTCTGGAGAGAACTTTATGGTAGTAGTTTCATGATGGTGTTAGTGCATGTTAGAATAGACCTTATATTAACACAGGCAGTCAGAGAAACTAGTGTGCAAAAGAATCTTTTCCAAATTCACAACCCAAAAAGCCTCTGAATCTTCCAGTAGCCTCTACCTCCTAAAGTTTCAATTGTACCTCTCTATCACAAAAATAATGTTTTAGCTTCTAGAAGATTAATGTTTGAAGATTAAATAATATAAAATTCACAGATTTAAACAACAGATTCCATAATCATTTAACTGTAAAAATAATGATTAATTGAATACATAATAATCCAAATTCTTAAGTGTCTCAAAGTTACTCAAAATTCTAAACCAAAAGTTTCCTCTGAGATTAAGATAAACTGTTTAATTATAATTATTTATGAAACTAAAAGTAGCCTACTTTCAAGTTTAAATGATTGGATATGCATAGAATAAATATCTGCTTTACAAAAGAGAGGAGTAATGAATACAAACATTATAAAGTTAAGTTCAAAATCAAACAATTGCAAGCCAGAGTTCTGGGTACACTGAGGTAGGAAGGAGCATACATACAAACTTTTCCCATCTCTTTGTTGTTATTAACATGTTTATCATTAATATAATATTAACATGTTAATAACAACAGAGGCAGCAGAGGTGGGTGAATCTCTATGAATTCGAGGCCAGCCTAGTTTACAAGAGCTAGTTCCAGGACAGGCTCCAAAACCTGTCTTGTAATACCAAAAAAATAAAGAAAAAAAAAACAAAGAAACCATGTTTGAATTGTGGCTTATTGGCCATAGATCACTTTGACAGAATGTTAGAATACCAAGATACCAAGATAGTCCTGTTTAAGTGATCAAGTGTTATACATAAATCTGTTGTTTAGTGCTTCTAGAATTACAGGATACAGATCTGCTCCAGAAATACTTTGGTCTTGTGATTGAAGGGAGAGACAGCCTTAAGAACATCAGAGATTTCTTCAAGTTCTTTTCCAATTTCTCTAATGTTTACCATTCCAGCTAACTACTCAACCCAGAACCTTCACAAGCATTTTCTTGGTCCTTGTTCTAATAATATAGCAATTGAAAACCAATCACATGTATGCACTTAATCATGAGACTCACAGTAAATCTGTTTTAAAGTATGTGATAATGTACAAACCACAACCTGAATACATTTGGGGGGAAACTTTCCCAGTCTATCCTTCTTAGAATCAGCATTTGACAAAGTCTTTAGCATGGACATATTTCCAATGATGGTATAACCAGCATAACTTTTATTCTGAGGTTGAATCAAATTCACATTTGCATCAGTTTTCTAGTCACAACCTGTTTTCTGATCTCTAAGATGTTCGATGTCTTCCTAAGCTCACATAGTTGTTTATGGGACTCTGTTCTATATAACTGATTAAACAAAATTTCTGAATTTCTTGTAAGTTGTTGGTGAGTAACAACCTGCAGTTACTTGTCATGTAACATTTCTCAACATAACCATTTTTTTTTCTTTAGGAAGCAAGAAAAAAATTGTGTAAGTCAGACGCCATGGTCGTGTTTATTAGCATCCTAGACAAAGACATGAACACACATGATTGTTTGACTTATAGCTTTGAAGTTTGATAAGAGATGTGGATATGGCATATTACTACATGTGTGTAAACCCTAGAGAATCAACCTCAAAGAAGCATTTAGTTGGGTGACATAGAATATGGATGAGAACTTGTAGAAATGCTTCAATCTGGGACCTTGTACACAGTAGATACTCAGCAAATATTTGACACAAAATGGAAGAGAACAATGAATAAAAAGATTAGTGAAATCATAAAAGGAAAGAAGCAATAACATTGCTATTTGTATTTTCTTCCAGAATCAAGTTTATGGCATACTGCATTAAGCAAAATTTATACTTAGAACAGAAATTTTGCCGATAAAAAAAAAATCTGTGTCTCTTGAGAGACACCGAATCAAGGAGAATGAAGTTTACAGCATGGCAGGTCCTGCAAACAAGGTATCTCTAAGTAATTCATATTACTATTTCAAGTCTTCATGAAATAATAGACACCTGGATTTTGTAAGATATGTTATACTCAATTTTAAATACTAAATAATATTGATTCTCACTTCCAATGATAAAAGAATGTACCATGTGTACATTTATTTATGTATGTACTTTATGGTACTTTCCTGTTGAGAAAAAATAGCCTCATTTACAGGACTTTTTACAGCTTCCTTTATGCTTATTTACTGTTCTAGGCCTTGTCCTTTTAGTTCAGATCATACTAATTCTTTCAGGAAAAAAAGATGAAGTCTGAACAACATAAGAGGGTGTAAGCTTGTGAAAACATCATCTTAAACATTCGTTCTCAACCTGTGGGCCACAACCCTTTGAGGTGATTGATTGGCCCTTCCACAGGGGTTGCCTGTGAAAATGTCATAGACTGTAATACATATAAAATACATTGTAATTCATCACAGTAGAAAAATTATAATCATGATATAACAACAAAAATAATTTTATGGTTAGAGGTCACCACAGCATGAAGAACTGTATTAAAAGGGTTGCAGCACTAGGAAGGTTGAGAACTACTAATGTTAACCATTGTACTTTCATATTGCTTCTTATCAAGTACTAAGTTAAAGGTATAGAATAAGAAATAATATATAGTATAGAGTTACTGGGAACAAAAGTAGACTTGAAAAATTATTTTATTTTGAAAGCTTTGATAAATGAGGTGTAGTTTCCTTCAATAAAGATACAGGGATTAAGGAATTCTTTTTAGGAAAGACAGACCTTAGTTATCATAGAATTGAGGAAACAGTATCCGATAATGTGAAATTGGATGCAGATAATTTTAATGGAGGAAAAGATATTGAAGGAAAAAGTGTTTAGAAAAAATGATAGCAATAATAAGATACATAGGGAATTAGAAAAATAAAAATGAGAAGACAGAACAACAACCAATAAGATTCACTTGGCCTTACATGTTGGAACATGTGACTTTGAGGCGTGATTACATTCATGAATTCCATGATTTTCAAGGCAATATTGGTGTTAGGTTTGTGGGAACTTAATTATTCAATTAACATGTTAATCACAAGGCTGGTAAGTTATACTCAGAAGGAATTTTCATAGTGGAATTAATTCACCCAAACATTCCTAGATAGTAGATGTTGAAGGATTTCTGAATTTTATATTTCCTTACATTTTGATTCTTTGGTTTTCTTATGTTGCCCGTGTCTCTACAGTGGCAATAAATCATTAAGTGCACGTGTATTAGCATTCAATATCCTCATCTAAATTTATCAACAAAACTAGTATAAAATAATGTAACTTACATTTAATCTTATGACAGTAATGTTCAGCATATTCTGTAACTTACTTTAGTATTTAATTAGCTTATCAGTTATTAATGAAGTACAAGTGGCCATGTTATAATGGTGTGCCATTTCTTCTTGGAATTAATGGTGCAGGCATATATTACCACTTATATGAGAGGATAAGGCAGAAGAATCCCAAATTAAAAGTTTATAACTGTTACAGAGTGGGCTCAAGGCCAACCTGGGGAATACAGTGAGATTTTTGTCTCCAGATGAAAAGTAAAATAAGGGCATAGCTTAGTTATAAAGAGCTTGCTTCAAGAGTAAAAGGCCCTAATCCAATTACTAAAAAAAAAATTCTCAGACAAAAATCAAAACGAAACAACAAAAACATCAAAGGTATTCCACTTTTCACTCTTGTTTAATAAACACTTTCCTTTATAATTTTGAAAACATGAAGTATCTAGGTTTATTGCAAATTTTCAACAATTTTCTAGAACATTCACTCATTTGTTTCTGTAATACACATTTATTGACTACTAATCTATGACACTGAATTGGTAAATACTAGTAATACAGAAATAATCCAAACCAAGCTTATTTATTCATGAGAATTACATCTTGCACAATAGACATTTCAGTAAAAAGATGGCATAATGCAAATTTGATTGAACTAATTTGATGAAACTAAAATCTAAATAATAATTATAATCTCTTGATTATCCACCATTTTGAGAAGACTGTATTTTTGTATTTTAATTTTAGTTACTTGCCTCATAAGATATGAATACTTCTTCAAGTACCTTCACTAAAATTATTCAAAAATTATATGCACCAGTCTTTGGTGGATATATGTTTTTCATAAGCCTATTTTTATAATTATAAATTTGCATTAAGTTTACATTAAAGTCTTTAATTTTTGCATTTTACTTCAGCAAATGAATTCAAAGTTGAATAAACAGTAGGAAAAATTGCACGTTCTACTATCTTTATGTTTATACTCATAAATGCCACTAATTTTAATTTAATAGATTCATTCTGAGGTTTATTAAACTACTGATTTTGATTAAAGGAGATTAACAGTATATGCAAGTTTAGTGTTTATATAATATGGACATGATAATTTTGCATTCCCAATATAAAGATGGAAATTTCATTATCACTAGGAAAACATACAATAAAAATATACAAACATAATTTTATCTGTTACATAGTTGGTAAATATTGTCCATTTTTCAGTGCTATGGCAAATGGTCTTTCCCTGTGTTTCTAGAGAATAAATAAATTCTAGAGAATTTTATAGCAGAATTTATGGTTCCAAGATTCTACATCATATGTTCAATTGTTGTAAGGCACAGATTGCAATAGAGCTTTGTAAAACTCATCAAACTAGGCTTCCCTCACTGTGACAGTTAGTTGACTTCCTGTTGCCTGCAAGTAGCACACTCAGCTCCAGCACCATGTCTGCCTGCATGCCCTCATGATGATAATGGACTGAACCTCTGCAACTGTAAGCAAGCCACCTCAATTAAATGTTTTCTTTATAAAAAAAAGGATACCATGATAATTTTCAAATGAAATTATAAGATATTCTCTCTATATTGTATAGTATGTATAGATAGATAAAACAATACTGACAAATATGGTAGGCATTGCTTTGTCTGATTTCTCATTTCTCATGCATCAGTATAGTTTAGCAATTACCAAAATAATTTCTGGTCTGTTAATAAAAAAAGGTAACAACACAAATGTTGTATTTAATTCATCATAGCTACGTGACATTATTTTCATAGTGTTTTACAGTATAATTCATTAAATTTGTTCATTTTATTATTATAATTTTCAAAATATTATATACCACTGGCAATTCCTTAACAGTGGCCTAACTGCAAGCATAATATATGCATATTACTTGACTTTATTATAATGCATTCACAACTATAACAATAAAATTTGATTCCATGTTTAAATAAAAATTTAAATATAAATCTACTTACTTTTAGGTTTCAGTTTATTTCTTACAACATAATTTAAGTAATTGATTTCTTACAACATAATTTAAGTAATTGAATGTAGAACTTTAGAGGATACATATGATATTAGCAATTTTAGGTTCATATTTTATATTTATTATCATGTATGCCATGTATCAAATAATATATGTGTGTACTTTTTTACTAAGTGATATCTTTGGTTTTAAAGTTTATTAATTACTTTTATAATGCAAATTTAAATAAAATATAACAATATATAATGTTTGTTTACATGCATATAGAGATATGTCATAAATTTTGAATCATAGCTTCATTATTCATTTATGAAACTAAAAATGGGATCACATTCAAATACATATTCTACACATGCCTTTTCATACAAGCATACATACACATATAAACACAACTATATAGGTTTGTAATGTACCATCTTTGGTAGATCTATTTTTCTTTTTCTACTTCAATTTGGATTTTATGTAGGAATTCAAAACTAAAGTACCACCTTTAACTTCAAACAATTAACACATAATGGTATTGATGTTAAAAGACTTGATTTACCAAAAGGCTGCTTTTTAAAAGACTGCATTTAGAAAATGCAAATTTGCACCCCTTTTCCCACTGTGATAAGTAATCTGTGATCACTAATCTACAATTTTCTAAAAATGTAGTAACTAAAATGAAAATTCATGAGATTTTGAGGTAACTAACTTCAATCACTGTCTTTTATTTTTATGCCAGAAAACTCCCCATAGGATCAACTTTTTTAAAGGCTAGGACATAAAGAAGTTTATAGTGGAAATTCCTGTTTTTGCAATTTATGAATGAGTTTATAATTTTTCCTCTGCTATAGAGTCATTACACTATTTGTGTGTGAGAGAAATGTCAGTATTCAGAGATTTAACCAGCATTTGAGTTTTAGCAATGCTAGTGATTTCCTAATATGTATTCTTTCTTATTTACTCTTAGCACCATAGACTTAATATGGAAGCTCTTAATTATCATTATTTAATTTCATATTTCACAAAAGTAGAATCAGTTGGAAGATTAGAACAAATACATTCAAAATAGTTTGAATCAAAATAAAAATTGGATCAAATAAGACTAGAAACTAAGATTCCCATAAATTAATTTGGATGATTATTGTCTGTAAATACTTCTTAATTTCTATAGTAGCTGAAATGGCTTTTTCCCATTGGGAGGCTCACTCAATGCTTATTAAATGGAAGAGATGGGAAGTTAGATGACACATCTTATATTAGAATGTACATAGTGAACTCATATGAGGCCTTTCCATGGTTATAAACATAAAAATTAAAGATTATAGAGTTCCCTTGGGTTATGCCTAAATATTAAAGCTGAAGTAGAAACAAAACATGTGAAATTTGTTTTCTACTCAATACATGTGACATTTGTGTTTGCTTTTATTATATTCCTCGTTCTGTCATCTTTTCAAATAAAATCATTTAAGGGAAATTTACAGAGAGACACAAACATTCAACAGTGATATGAGAGAGAAGAATCAATCCTTGAATTTTATTCACGCACACACACACACACACACACACACACACACACACACACACACATATATATATAATTATTCCATCAGGTGTACAATCTAAGAAGGAAGATCCAGTGTTTATTAGCTGTCCAAATTTCCATGTGAAACACCAAAACACTAATAGTCAGCACTCGGGCAGAAATAGATGGTGGAGAACAGTTAAGAAGGTTTTATGCAAGTCTTCTGAACAAATGTCAATGATTACAGACATGAACAAATACAGTGACTGTTTTAAAAGTTCAGGAGTGGGTATGTAGTCATCACTGCTATCTTTAGATACACCATATGCTTTACTTTATTTCAGGCAATGTAAATGGAACCACACATCTTTAAGTGAATTGATATAAAACATAGACTATACTGTGATGCTTTAAGTATGCCTTGTTACATGCACATGAAAGTTTACCTTGTGGGGCAAGTATGATACTCATTCACCACCTTCCTCAATATATTTGCTTACATAAATTTTCAGAGT
This sequence comes from Ondatra zibethicus, assembly GCA_004026605.1. Taxonomy (NCBI): domain Eukaryota; kingdom Metazoa; phylum Chordata; class Mammalia; order Rodentia; family Cricetidae; genus Ondatra; species Ondatra zibethicus. The sequence continues at coordinate 14,320 of PVIU01025993.1, read as the reverse complement.
AAATCATAGCAAGTGAAAATCTTTTAACAGCAACAAAATTGCTTTTATTCAGATTTATACACCTTTTGCAACTCAAGTGACAGAAACAAGAGTGAGACTTTCCGTTTGACCACAATGGTCCAAATTACTTGTGGAGTATTAATATTCCACCATTTATTTTTTTGTTGAAAAGTTTCCTACACCATTCCTCAAATCTTTGAACCCATTTTATCTCACTTCTTTAAAGGCTTCTACTTTACCTCCTCAAAATTTGGCCCAACTTCTCAGTTCTTTCATTTTTCTCTTGTTCTTTAAGACTTTTTTTCTTCACAGGTCTAGACATAGTCTTTTAACTAGTTCATTGAGTGGTGAATAATTTACCAATTTTATAGAATTTATAAATAGTACCTATAAAACTTCACATTGTTGTAAATTTTTTAATTTGTAAAAGTAGCATATCTTTTGTGTTGTGCATAATTTTTGTTTGTTTTGTTCTATTATCTTTTATTAATTAGATTTATTTATTTATTTTACAAGCTGACTGCAGTTTCTCCTCCTTCCTGTCTTCCCATTCCCCCACCTCCCTTCTGTCCATCTCCAATCTACTCCTCCTCCGTATCTTGTTGGGAAGGGTATCACCAAAGCATGGCACATGAAGTTGAGGTAGGACTAAGCTCCTCCCCTTTCATTAAGCCTGGGAAAGGCAACCCAGTATAAGGAATAGGTTCCCAAAAGTGAGTCAAAGCATTAGGGACAGCCTCTGCTCCCACTGCTAGGGTTTCCGCAACCAGACCAAGCTATACAACTGTCACATACATGCAGAAAGCCTACCTAGGTCAGTTCCATGAAGACTCTTTGGTTGTCGTTCCAGATTCTAAACTCCTATAAACCAAGATTAGGTTAGTTTTTTTCTGGGGTTTCCCCTGTGTGGCCCTTGACTTTTCTAGCTCATATGGTCCTTCCTCCCTCTCTTCAGCAGGATTCCCTGAGATAGCCTTGATGTTTGACTGTGGGTCTCTGCACCTGTTTCCATCAATTACTGGATGAAGTCTCCCTGATGAAAACTGGGATGGAGACAGGTATGCTCTATGTAGTCTTGACTGTCCTGTAAGTCATTGTGTAGACCAGGCTGGCCTAGAACTCACAGAGGTCAGCCTTCCTCTGCCTCCTATGTGGCAGGATTAAAGGTGTGTACTACCACACCTGACTGTGCTGGAAGTCTTGACTAATGGTGCTGAGTAAATATTAATGTATTCATTAGCTAGACAACCACAATCTTCTGTTATGAAGTATTATATGTTTGCTAAATTTATTGATTTCCCAGTTTTCTCACAGTGGAATTTTTAAGGCACATTATACTAGTTACAATTTATTTCATAGAAATGTGGTTTATATATATTTTCTCTCAGTCTGTGGTTTATTGATTTAATTTTCCTAACTCTGTCATTTTCAGAGAAAATATTGTAAGTATTGATTGTGACAAGCTGTGTGTGGTACATTACTCCACGGTATAGCAGTCATGCATAATTAAATGTGATTGACATCTCTGTAGTGGAGTAACACATATCACGTATGGCATGTACAGTGATACTGTAAGTGAGTAGTTTTGCTTAACTGCATGTAGAAAGAGGGTTACTGTAGAGGACACATATATCTTCTCCCATCTCTTCCCCTGTATACAATCACTACTCTTCTTCCTAGTCTACATCAAGGAACTCTTTTATAACTTCTTTGAAGCAAAAATGAGGAATTAAAAGGACTTTCAGTGTTTTTTCCTGAAATTCATAAGCACAACTGCAGTCTTATATAAAACAAGAGAGAATAGATTTTAACACATATATGATCACCTCTGTGAATAACAATTACAATTAATTTAGCCCAAACTGTTTCCTTGGCAGAAATCTGTTAACTTATTGCTGCCATTATTTTATTTGTTATTTATTTATTTATATTTATTTTTGAGGAATCTAGCATAGCAGCACAAGCTAACATAGTAATTTTCTTCTTTCTGCCTACATTTCTGAAGTAGTGATTCTAGGTGTAAGTCACCATAACATTATTGTTTTTTTAGTGGCTTCATTTTTCCAAAGATCCCTAGTTCTTTCCCAATTACAGCAAACCTCTCAGAATAAAGCCAGTATATTTTCTCTCCTTGGTATTTTCTTCTTCTCTTTCTTTTAAGATTTTTTTAGGTGTATGTGTGTGTATTTGCCCCAATTTTTGCACTTGCCCACATAATCTAGAAAGCAGCATCAGATATTCCTACAGAGCTAGAATTCCAGATGTTTATGGTCTACCTTTGTTGGTGTTGGAGATTCAACGTGGATCCTTTTCAAGAGAAACAAGTGCTCTTAACTGTTGAGCCATCTAAAGAATCTCGCTGATATTTTATTATGAATCAAGAAAATGCTTATTTGAAATAATGTTTGAATTCACTGAAAATCATATATTTTTTTTCTTTTCTCAGTGTGGAAGTTAGATATAGTGGGACACTACTTTTTGAATTGTATATATGACCCTTGAATTCCCTGTTTCTACTTCCTGTGTAGCAAGGGGTGTTTGCCAGTGTGATGAAAGACTAACTTTGTAATGAAATGAAAATATAATGAAATGAGGATTGTTACATATGCTTATGGGTGTATTTTTACCTTTCAATAAAGTTGTATGATTGTGGAAGATTTTATTGCTGTTGTTTTATTTATGATACAGGGTCTTACTATGTACCACAAAAGGACTCTGATTCTCCTGACCCTGTTTCTTAGGTAGTAGAATTACATGTTTATAAAACGTATGTCTGGAATCTTTGTACTTCTATAGGTTCTTATTCTTTCACAGAACCTATTCCCACCACCAATGTTCAAATCTTTCTAACAAGCCTCATATATCAGCATAAGTTTTCGTTCTTCTGGAACTATTTTTGACTCCTTTATAAGCTAATAATATATTAGTAGTTGATAGCATACAGAAAACTGTAGATAGTCTTTGAATTATTTTGTTATTCTTTCTTTTTATTTATTTTGATATATGTTTACTTTTTCTTTTGCTGTCTTTGCAGAATCTGTTCCTAATACTGTGATGATAGTGAAACAAGAGATGGACACACAGAGTAAGGAGAGAAGTAATTTTAAGTACATGATTGGAATTATTTACTTTGTTATGTAATCACTCAGTAGAGTACAAGTCAATTGAAACTATGAGTAAAGATACGTGTGTATTGTACAAGTTATAAGCTACCACAAGTTAATGGAATTTACAAGTTTAATTTTCAATTTAAAAGAAATAGAAAAACAACTTGAAATACCAATTTTTGTTTGGGTCATATATTAACATTTATAATAATTGTTTAAATTTATGTCACTGTGGTTTTTATTTATCTCCATATCGACAATAAATATGAACTATGAGCTATGATGAGAGGTAGCCTGATACCTGGATCAGTGGTGATAATCTTAGAGCTTGGATGTATTAGGGTCCTTCCAACTCTAGGGTCTGATGAACAGGCCTAACTTTAAGTCTGGTAGAGCTTAAAGGCATGGTAGTTAAGATGAATTTTGATTCTATATGGATTATAGTGATATGGATTATGTATAAGATTTATATATGTGAGCATAAGCTTGTTGTTTGATACGAGGGATGTTGACCATCTCCTGGGACAGGCCTGAAGTCTGGACCTACTGGAACGCACATGGTGGTCAGGTAAATCTGGAAGTCTTCTGGACAGTTCTGAAAGCTGAGAATATAGGTTCAGTTTGGCTTTAGAGGAGCCTTACCATCTAAAGAGCCTGAAAGGTAGCTGTTATGTTAAGGCCTGTGGATACCTACCTGGTGCTGAATCTTACTGTTGTTATCCCAGTGTTCAGATCGGAGGCAAATCCAGTCTTTACCTCTTTCCCTTTCCAATGCAGAAGTTATATTTCTCCTTGATATGCTGCATAAATATGAGAAGAAATGTTCTAACCAAAGCTATCCTTCCTACTTCCTTCAGTGAGGTATTACTACTTTGGATATTAGTTACTAGTACTACAATATTTTACTTTTAGAGCTACCTTGGCTCCTGTGAAGGATATTTGTTCATGAGAAGATGTTTGCATTGATGCTTCTCCATAGGAGTCAATTGTTGGAAGTCCAAGCCTTCTCTATTTTGATCCCAAGCCCTCAATGATTTACTAAAATATGAAGATAAGTTCCAGGGACAAGATTGTGGGTTAGAGTTGACTGTGCATAATTCCATGGCACAAGTTAGGGTAATAAAGGAAAGACTTGTTTCCAAAAAGACAATGAGAACAAAAGATTATTAGGTATCATGAGAGAGAGGTGATAGCGTAGATTAAAACCATGGAGAAATGAAATGGCTACACAACAAAAAAATGAGCTTCAGATTCATATGGGTGGTCTGTGGGTATAAATAGATATAGATTATTGAAACTACCAATCTCATAAATTATGTATCTAGTTGTAAACAAATGCAAATTTAGTTTATATTTTATTTTTATTTCAGTAATTGTCCACTCCTCTTTCTGAGTAATTAGAAAAGCAAACTAGATCCACATGTGGAGCTAAAAATTTAGAGTGGCACTGGGCAGGAGACAGTGTTATAAAAGCTCTGTGAGACTTACAATTTCTTCTCTACTTTATTGAGAAGAAAATACAAATGTGTAGCTGTCTAAGAGTCTCTCCTATACTGTGGGTTTCTTCTTTACTCGATTTATTCCCAGCTGTACAGAAGCATTTTTAGTTTTATGTGATCCTAGTTGCCAATTTCTGACCTTAATTCCTTGGCAATTTGAATCTGGTTTAAAATCTCCTTTCTGACACTTATATATAGTTCTTTTACAGTAATCCCTTGTAAGCAGTTTTTCCTCGGGAGCACAGTCAGCTCTGTTCCCTCAGCTACTTCCCCAATAATCACTCAGAGACTTTTATTAACTGTAAATACTCAGCCCATAGCTTAGTCTTCTCTCTAGTCAGCTCTTACTGTTGGAGGAGAAGAGCTGCTTGTTAGTTCCCAGCCACCCGGCTAGCTTAGACCCAAAATAATCACACAGAAACTGTATTATTTAAATCACTGCTTGGCCCATTAGCTCTATCTTCTTAATGAATAACTCTTACATATTCATTTAACCCATTTCTATTAATCTGTATATTGTCACGTGACAGTTGCTTACCTGCTAAAGTTATGAGTGTCTGTCTCCAGTGGCTCCATTGGTTCTCTCTGATTCTGCCCTTCTTTTCCCCAGCATTCCGCCTAGCTTTCCCTGCCTCCTTAAGTTCTGCCTTGCTATAGGTCTAAAGCAGTTTCTTTATTCATTAACCAATAAAAGCAACACATAGACAGAAGGACCTCCCACACCATGTTACAACTTGAATCACCACATTTCTATGAATCTATGTGCTGCCGTGAGGCTTGTTTACCTCATGTATAAACTTTCCATGCTTTTTTCTTTCTGCTCTGGCTCATGACTCCTCAGACTCCACCCTTCTTCTTCCCAGTGTCCTTCTGGTCTGGCTCTCCTACCTGATCTCTTCCTGCCCAGTTATATGCCAGCCAGCTATTTATTACCCGATGAAAATAGTACATATTTACAGTGTATAAAGATGGTTCTAAAGCACTGCCTGTGTTTTCTTCTAGAAGTTTTAGTTTTTTGTGTCTCCAGTAAAGGGCTTTGACTCTACTTTTGGGAAAGCATGATATATATGGGTCTAATTTCATTTTGCTGATGTGAACATCCAATTTGCTCAGTACCATCTGTTGAAAATTCTGCCTTTTCTCCAGAGTATGATTCCTGTTTCTTTGTCAAATATAGTATGGCTGTGGTTTCTAGTGCTCATGTTTGAACCTTTTGGTTTATTTCATTGGTCTGTATGTTTGCTTTTGTCCCAGTACCATATTGTTTTATTACTATAGCCCTATATTATATCTTAAAGTCTGGAATAGTAATACCTCTAGTATTCTTTTTTTGTTTTTGTTTTTTGTTTTTGCTAAGTACTGCTTTGTCGATTCAGAATATAAAAGGAATGAAAAAAGTCAATAACAAATGACTCAATTAAAAAATGGGCTAGCCATCTAAACAGAGAACTCTAAATAGGAGAAATATGGATATCTAGGGAATACCTCAAACATGTTTATCATCCTTAGCAATTGGGGAAATGCAAATTAAAATAACTTTGAGATTTCATCTCACCCTAGTAAAAATGAGTAAGATCAGCATAACAATTGACAACAAATGCTGGCAATATTGTAGAGAAAGAGGAACCCTGATTCAGCTCTACCAATGCAAGTTGGTACAACCATTATGGAAAATAATGTGGAGAATTCTCAGAAAGCTGAGAGTAAATTTCTTGTATGACCCAGCTGTACTGCTTCTTGGCATATTACAAAAGACTCAATATCCTATTCCATAGATACTTGCTTAAAAATTAATAATGCATATTGTTACCCTATCCACACTATTCAGGAAGTGGAAACAATTTAAATGTTCTCCAAGAAGTAAGTATATTCCTGGCTTCCATGGGTCCAGAAAATAGTATGCAAGCCGCCAAGGGAGAGAACCAATTAAATAGTCTTACTGAGCTCCAAAACCTATGAGCCATGACAATTACTGACATAACAAGATATGCATGAAGGTGCAGTAATTGGAACTCACATGTTGTTGGCAATCAACAGCTGTATAATTAGATTTATGGCCCACTTAACATGAGAGAAATCATGCCTAGCACTGGAAACCTAGCCAACTTCCCTGACTAGTGAGGTCATAGATTTTAAAATAATCTAGCAACGCTACTTTGCTGGGCTAGAAAAATCCCTTGCTACATTCTAAATTCTATCTTTATGCCCACAGGTAAATGTAGCTATGACACCTCATAAAAAAAGCTTTTCTGTACAGATGTAGACAATCACAGAAAACGACAACTGGGTACAATGCAGAGATCAGCAGATTGTGTGGAGCCTAGCATCAATGGATAGATACACCTATATTACAGCTCCTGCTTTGAAGGGACAGAGAACACTGAAGGAAAAGAGGCTGAAAGATTTTTAAGAGCCAGAATGCAAGAAAATCTGCTGTACCAGAAAGCCTCTCTCCTAGAAATGGCCAACTGGAACAATGGCAATATCAATTATTAACATGGAAAGGGAAAATTTCATGGGGTCTCACCCATATATAAAGGACCACAGGCAACTAAGGACTGCTGGGAGAATTTGTCTCTCCCAGGGAACCTCTATTGGTTTTCCAATGGACTGATATACCTTGAAACCATATACGTGCCAAACAGACTGGCTACTGCTGTGTGTGTTTAAGCCTGAGAGTAAGGAGGGGCACTGAAGAAGTTTGCGGAAGGGCAACTGGATGGGTCTGGGGAGAAGAAGGGCGATGAAAATGATATAATTATATTCAACTAAAGGAATAAAGTACAAGGAACTAAGTTGAATCCAAATTTTAAGCCAGGTGGTTGGGTGACTGAATATTTTGAATCTTCTCTTTTTATGGATAAGTTAGAATTCATATTTCTTTTGGATGAAAACTGAATGAACTTTCAGATTATTGGAAGGAATTAGAGCAATAAATTTTAGATCAGTGAAATCAAATGCATGAGTTCTTGATCCCTTCAGTTCTCGTTGGTGAGTAAATTCCGTAAGTATACATGTTTCCATTTTTCATACTTTAAACACATATATAAAACATATTAACATATATGTTTATTGTATGCATATGTGTGCATAATTATAAATAAAATATATGATACATACATACATATGCAGAAATATATAGTCTTAGGATATTTGTATCTTTCTTTGTTGTCTGAGTACTCATTTACCACCTTACTCTTCAACTATGAGTATATCAGAGGCTGCACTCAGAAAGAAAGCTTTGAAATAGATTGTCTCTCCAATCAGACCTTCAAATGAAGGGTGAAAATTATAGGAGTATGAAGAGGACTGTTGCCGGTCTAGGCTCACAGGCCATTAGTTCTCTCTTAGAAATCAACCCAGGAACATTTTATATTTTTCTTTCTTATTTGGAGAAGGAGGTATTTTTCTATCCTTTCCTGTTCGTGTACTCTCAATACCTCATTTCTATCCATTGATATTTCTTACAACATGTACTGTTTTCTTTTATGTGTGGTTTTAGCAATAACACAGAACTGCAAAACACAATACAAAGTAATTTTCATTTCCTGTTTAAAAGTATTCCAAATTTAACCAACTTAAAATAGTACACATTTTACAGATCCACAATCCCCATAAGTCTTGAGATTTTCATACTTTAGCTGAGTGTTTATCTTAGGGTTCAAGGCTGAAATTATAAGTGGAGATGTAATCTGCTCATTGTCTTAACTGTCTTTTCTAAAATTGATCAAATTCATCTTATTGTACCTATAAGACGGTTTCAGATCCTAGAGACCTCTTGACATCTATTGCCATGTGGCTTTGTTCATTTCTTCAAGACTTCTCTGTCTGCTAAATTCTATTTTAAAAAGTGTACCTGTTCCTAATGCTTTGGATGACTCATGCGAACCCATTTCTCATACTGGATTGCCTGTCCAGCCTAAAAACAAGGGGGAGGAGCTTATACTTACTGCAACTTGATATACCATATTTTGTTGATATCTGTGGGAGACCTGCTCTTTCCTGAACAGAAACAGGGGAGGAATGGATAGGGAGGGTGGGGACAGAGGGGTGTGAGGGGGAAGGATTTGGAGTAGAGGAGGGAGGGGAAACTGCAGGTGTAATATAAAATAGATAAATAAATAGCATTTAAAATTTTACCTGATTAAGACAATTTTCATCATAAAGGTAATTTAACTTTTCATCACATAATTAAATTTGTAACAGCTTTTTTGTTACATAAAACATATTCTCAAGTGTTGGGGTAAAGTTTATATAGGGAATATACACAGAGATCCATATTATAGACTGTAATAGAATTCTTCCTTCCACAAAGAAGTTTTCAACTTTGAAGTGAAAGTTTGAGTTGAATATTATAGTGGGTATGGATATTTTCTTCAACTTGGAGGAAAGAACATATGTAAACACATTGATCCTAATGACTTGAAATTTAATAGGGTCAACACATGGTGAGGATCTACCTTAACTGAGTGAAAGGATAAAGAAGAAAGGACTATTTTACTAGCCAGAAGATCCTGCAAGTCAAGCATACAGTAGGTGAGATGACACTAATTTTCAGAGATATGAAAAGGAAAGCAATAGAGGTATGTTTATTCTATCTTTTGTATCATTGTGGGTAATCACATGTGGACTAGAAACATCAGGTGACTATATCGAAGTAACATGGCCAAAGAAGGTTGAGAAGAGATACTACATAGAACTCTGGTGTGTGACGTGCCCCACTCCAAAAGTGCCAATCAGGGAAGCTAAACTATGATAGGCACTTTCTCGAGTGAGGTAATTCACAACATGTACAACCATGCATGCTGGCCCAGGAGGTAGATTACACGGCTGTCTTCATGTAATATACTCAATTCCACCAAATCGCTAATTTTATTATTTATTTGTTTGTTTGTCTATTTATTTTTTGTTTCTTCTGGATATGTCTAACTGCATTTAGAAAGATTTCAAACCTACAGAGGTTTTGAAGGATCTGGAAAATTCTCTCATCTATGATATTTGTAATCCTTTGCATAGATACTGCCTGTGCACATTTGAACAAGAAGGACGTAATTAACATAGTCTTAGGCAATATTAACATTGGTTAAAAAAGAAACTCATCTTATATAAACCTTTACTGTTTATGGGGAGATGGATGAAACTAGAAAATAGTATATTAGGTGAGGAACCCAAGGCAAAAAAATATATATCAACACATGTTCTCTTTCATATGCAGATCCTAGCTTCTAACTTTATATTCATTATTTATATAGAGACTAGTAACTAGAACAGGGTCCATCAAGTAAAAAACAATGCTTTACAGAAGGAGGTAAGGTGAGTAATAGAATACATAACTTGTAAATGGAAGGTGAAGTATGGGGCAGATGGTGTCAAACAAAAAGTAAAGGCAGGGGATAGGTGAAAAGAGTGAGTGGGAAGGGATTCAACTAAGGAATTTATGGAAATATCATAAGGAACCCTGATACTTCAGTGTTAATTTTAAAATAAAATTAAGAACTCATTTTAGTGACAAAATAAATTTGAAAATATCCGTGAATCTATTTCTTACCCGGGAAAGAGATAAGTGGAAAGTAGATTATTTTTCAAACTACAAATCCAGGATATTAAATATTTCCATCTTTACTTGAGTGTAGTACTTTGATCCAGAAGGTAACACTCAAGGAGTAACACATGATTGTTACCTTTTTGAGTAGAGTAATGCATACAAAGGACATAATATTTTATTGCCATGGGCATGAATATATTTAGTTGCGTTCACAGAGCTACTTTATTTTTCTTAATCTAAGTACCATATTCAGATCCCTGGGCTACTTCAGTTAGTTTGGATAGCTCTTATGTTATGTCTTGAGAAGGAAGATTAGGGGACTGAAGGTTCTCTGAGAAAGGCACACTCAAAGGTTTTACAAGAATTTGTATACTCTTGAATAAAGGAAGTGTGTAGTTTTGTTTGACCTTGAAATAGCTCACACAGGCCCTCGTGTTGAATGTGTGATTAGCAGCAAATAGCATTATTTCGGGAGATGGTACAAATTTTAGAAGAGATAGTTGAAATAAGTAGGCCACTGTGAGCATGTTATTAGGGGATATGTTTTCCTGATTCCCTGCCCAAGTCACTATATATTGCCTGTCAACTATGAGCTGAACAGTCTGGCATAGTCCCTTGCCACTATAGTATTCTGCCTCACCACAAAATCAACAGAGCCAAGGACTCTGTGCTGAAACCTCTGAAATAAGAAGTCAAAATAAATTCTTCACCTCCTGCTTTGACTTTCTTAGAAATTCATCACTCTGAAAACTCTAACACACACGTTTAAAAAAATGTCAAAATGTGCCTTTCCTTCTGCACATTTCAATGTTGTTTATTTTAGAACATAGTTTTTCTTTTTGCTCCTTCAAACCAGCAGCTTGTTCTTTCTTAGCAATGCTCATTTTAGTTTGGAAGCATTTACATTTTTCTCCTCTCTGAGCAAGATCCTTCTGTACCCTCCAGCTCTTTCTTGAGAATTCAAGACAAGCTTTCCTCAGAGTCTTGGATGTTCTATCCTGGGAAACTGGGATCTGTCTTTTAAATTAATTCATTTATTTTAAAATTGTTGAAAGTCTTGTGTTTGTGGGGTTTTTTTGCTTTTTCATTTGATATTTTAATATAATAGAGATTGATAACATTGCAAATTATTTTGTAGAGCTGTATTTGTGTACCCAATCAACTTCTGTGCAGTTTAAATTTATTGCTGAAATTAACTTTTGAAGTTAACATTGATTTGTGACTATTTGCAAAACATCTCTCTGGATTCACATTTTTCCTAGAGATCAATTTTTAGACAATTGAAATCATATGATTATAATTTTCCCCAGGAACAGTGTCAAAATGTAATTCATTTCCATTTCTTTCAGTCTTATTCAATTTCTATCAACAATTTTGTCTTTTAGGATTCATGTCTTGGATGTACTACCATTTTAAATTACAATGGCAATGGCTAGAGGTAAATATAAGAAAATTCATGCCATCTGGAAGAGATGAAACACCAGGCTACCCAGTCATTAGGAACCAATGTGTGGAGAAAAAATCATCTTCAGGGATTGTGACTAGTGAGTACTGGTTGGTGTGATTCCAAGTGATTTATTTATTCATGTCCCTGTCACCATTCCTCTCTTCCTACACTGGAATATTTTCTGATATTAAGGCAAAGATCAATTGTCTCTAATACACCTTGAGAAATTCATTATTTCTGCTATGATTACAGCAAGAGTCGCTAGTTTGCCCTTTTTCTGAGTCCTAATTAGGATAGGGGTGTGGCTTAAAGCTGAGAGCTAAAAGAAACATCCCCTACATATGTAGCATGGAGATGGTATTACCTGCTCCATAATCACAACCATTCCGTAGTTATCATGAATTTTAAATCAGGTTTCTTAAAATATTGTTTTCAAAGTGAGTTTTTAAAAATTTTAATAGAAATGAAAGAGTTGAATTTGAGATTGTGTATCATAAACTCGTTATTTTGATAAATGTAACTAGGAATATTACACAAGAGGTACCCTAACTAAGTCACTTTCTTCTATCTACTTTGAGAACAATATTTTAAGAAGCCTTATTTCATTGACAAATTCAGTCAGCCAGAAAAACAAATGAACAAAAACACCCAACAAACTGGCAAGGGAACATCTGCAACAAGCACTTAGACTTCTAAGTCTCTTAGTCCAGAGGCGAAACTACTGTTCTTTATGAAGGGACAGCAGACTGTTAGGCTGTATTTCCGTAAGAAAATCTGGCCCAAAAGTGGTACTTAACCAGGAAAGCTTTGTCGTCTCTGAAGGTCAAAGGCATCCATAGCCCAACTGGAAGTACCAGATGGCTCAGTCTGGGACATCCTGTTAGTCTAAGTATGTTGCAACATTTATGAACAAAAGGAGAAGCAGACAGCATCAGTTAAAATAAGCAGATCATGATACCATCATGAAAAATCTGGAGATTCAATTGTCATTAAAACTATACCTCACAAAATTAGTCCAGTATTTACATGTTACATGAATTTTAGGGAAATAGTTATTTAAACAGAAGATATAAGGTCCAGATTCTCTTATCATCATAATAAAAAGGTGCTGGATGAAATAGAAAATGTACTTTTCATTAGCAATAACAGTATTAAGGAATTCTGAAAGGAAGTTCTTTAAACCAAAAATAAATAATAAAACAAAAAATTTTACAGCATCAGAAAGGAAGAAAGAATTGTAGAAAAAAGCAGAAATGTTACATAGATGCATGCACTTATGTAAGCTAATACAGTTATGTAAGGTTTATACACAATAATTGATGATTAAGTAAGAAATATAAAACCAACAAGCAACAATATTTGAAAGTGGACATGATAAATGAATTGAAGTAGTTGCTTGTTTCTTTATTTCAGTGTAATTTGTAAAATACTAACACTGATAGTCTCTAATAAGTTATGTATTTATAACATTTGCAATTGAAAAAATCATATTAGAACTGTATAAATAGACAAGCAACTATAAATTAAGGTAAAGTAATAAAATATATTCAGCAGTACACAGGAAAGCACGTTAAAAGAAACAAAGGAAAGAGAAACAAACATAAAATGAAGTTACAATTGGTTGAAAACTTATTGCTAGCCACTATAAAGGAAAATGGTCAAAATATACTACATACAAGGTAGAGTTTACTGAAGTATATAAAAGAAAATATAAACAGATTGTGTACTGCTTATAGGAAGCTGACATAATAACTAATTATAGTTAGGAGAGAAAAATAATGAAAGGTATATGCAATAAAAACATCAGCCTTTACACAACCCAGTAAGAAAAAAAAAAACTGCAGTGTTCTCAAATAGCTTACCTTGTTCGTTCTAAGATTTTTTTTTATCAATACTGAGTAATTGAATATTATGTACAAAATTCGAAAGGCTTGGAAAAATATTATCTATTTACTATCTTCAGGTCTTCCATCTTCCCTTTCCTTTAAATAAAAAGCACGAATCCTCAAAAAAAAAATCTACAACTAACTGGTTTTACATATATTTTTGGAATTTTTCTTTTTTCTTTTCTTTTTTTTCCATACATTGTTTTGTTTTATTTTTTCCATTCAAAAACATAATTAAAGAAATAAAATTTTTACCTTTCTTCCCCTTCTTCCGGTCCCCTCCCACTGCCTCCCCACCCCTCCTCCCTCCCCCTTCTTCCTTGAAAGAGGGCATGGTGCCCTGCCCTGTTGGAAGTCCAAGGCCCACCCCCATCCCTCCGGGCCTAGGAAGGAGTGCATTCAAAAAGACTCGGTTCTCAAAAAGATAATACATGCAGAAGAGATAGGTCCTGGTGTCAAGGATTTAAAGGTGTGAAGGATGGAATTAAAGTGCTATGAGACTTGTCTGACTGAATTTTTTGTAGAGGTATCTGAACAAGATTGTCAGATTCAGTCATTGCATATGGTGTCCTACTGGAAAAGGTGTGGTTTTAACAAATTAAAAAATGAATGCTTGTCTTTTGAAGTACATCAACATGTGGTACTCCTGGATTTGGGCACTGAGCATCAAACATACAGCTTTTCTTCTCTGAAGATGGATTTCTTGTCTGAAGGATATGCTATCTCAGAGGACTTGCAGAAGTGCACCTTGGACAACCTTCTTATATACATTGTCAGCTATTTACATGTCACTATCCTGAAAAGGCAAGATGAAGCTGCAAGGAAGAGTTTTGCTG